>CAXIWS010000687.1:0-10910 GCA_964036195.1 Sphaerolaimus hirsutus | reverse complement strand
GTTCTAGAAACCTCGACAGTAAGGCCACCATCATTGGCAGCGCATCATGGATTGCCGCCTTTGCCTTCAGAATGGCCACCAAAATCTGTCAGAGAAATGCAGACTTATGAGAGATTCAAGGATGCAATCAAGGACCATCCTGTGGAACAAGTGATCAGCTCACAAAGCCAGAAGTATCAGATTTGCACCAGTGGAAGACATGGACATGCGCTTACAGTTCCTGAAGAAGTGCAGTGCCATATCCCACCAAGTAATTTTGTCAAGGCAATGAAAGTTACACTTTACGCACAGAGACAGATTCCACAGAAAGAGAAAGCATACAGATGCTACATCAGAATCAAAGAGATCATCACACACACCAGTTTCTGGGGAGCGAAAGGCATTACAGGCAATTTTGAGAAATACCAGCAAGTTGGCGTGGTAGCCTGTAACTATGCAAGAATTCACAAAATGTTCAGAGGAACACCTTTGGTAGAAATGGAGCCCAGAGTGTGGACAACCAATCAAACCTTGAATGTGGAATATTCATGGTGTTGCCATGACAAAGAGAATGTCGTCAGTAACTTCTACATGGAAGAAGGAACTGTGGCTTCACTTGATGGAAAGACTGTAATCAGCGACTTGCAAGATTTCAGCCAATGCAGAGCCATGATGGGACATTGCAGAGACCACAATTATGGAATCACAGTGTGGGATACTGAGAATTTCAAGCATCAATGTGCATATGAGAGAATTGGCAGATTCAAATCAGAAATATCTGGCCAGACAATTATTGTATCAAAGTTGCAAGCAGCATACTCCCACAGCAACAAGACAAAGAGGCCAATTGGTTCAGAATGTGTTCCGGGAGACACATACTACACCGATCAAGGAGGTGTATTCATCCAGTTTGACAGAAGAGAAGATGTGCCTGTAGAATGGGCAATGCCAGGAAAGATAGTGGAGGCGAGAGAGTCGACAATCAGTGGAACATTATATGCCAGATTGGACGACAGAAACTCCAAGTTTCAGTTCCTGCAACATGTGGTCAGAGAGATGACTCAGGCACAATTTGCGATTGTATGGCATCAGCTATGTCAACTTCGCAAGAACCAGCTGGACATGTTGACTCAGCTTTTCCGCATCGATCCAACACTGGGGATTCGAGCCATGCTGGGAAGACAGGATGTTCATGCAGAATGGGCTGGAGAAGCAATTATGTTTTGGGAATGCAAGGAAGTGCAGCCATACATAATTTATCAGACAGGAAAAGTGGGAGAGACATGTTACAAGTACACCACAGGGAAGAGTAAAACGCTGACAGCTCGCTGACAGCAAGCCTGACAACCACTTGTTTATAGTTGTCAGCGAGCTGTCAGCGGTTGGCCGCCTGCTGTCAGCGAGCTGTCAGCGGTTGGCAGCGAGCTGCAGCAGTTTTGAAAAATGAACAGTCTCGCTGTCAGCGAGCTGTCAGCTTAGTGAGTATCTTCACGATGTGCAATTGTGTGAGTGATGTACAACTCATTTTTTGACCCAAAATCGATCTGAGTAAACAAACAGACAACTCAATGCTCTGTTCAAACATGCAGCAAAACATCAAATCACTATTCCTCATGTAAATAAAGTAAATAAAGTCACCTCATGAGCATTGAAAAACACTTTTACTGTTCAAGAAACACTTTCTAATAATTCATTGCAAGTACATCGCTGTTGAGAAGAAAGGGTCTCATTTTGATTGGTACTGCACTGCAGTTAGAAGTCCACACTTCTTGCACTGAATGACATTTACATTTTCTTTTGGGTCAAATGAAACATCATTTTTTCACATTTTTGTCAGCGAGCTGTCAGCGAGCTACATAATAGTTCAGCTGAGTTGTCAGCGGGCTGTCAGCAAGCTGAAAATTTTTGTCAGCGAGCTGCCCATTTTTCTACTGGTTGGCAAGCGAGCTGTCAGCGAGCTGTCAGCGTTTTACTCTTCCCTGTGCACACCAATGAGATTGGACAAAGACGGGCCCTTGTGGTTCAAGAGCCCAGGCAGCAGAGACTTGGTGGAGAAATCACCAGAAGAGGATTGCAGCCACACCACACCACACCTGTACAGAAATGAACATGGACAGTGGAAGTCCGCACATGGAATGGTGCATGTCACAGAGACTCCAATCGAAATGACATGGAAAGGACAATGGCAGGCCTTCACGTTTGATGCGCCTCACCTGTTCACCAACATTGTCAACAGAGCGACCAATTTCATGGATGTCAGAGGCCAGATTCAGAGATTACAGAACTTAGAGCATGTGCAGAACCAGTTGATCGATTACACAGCAGATATGTCATTGGATCCCAGAGTGATCAGAAATTCAATAGAAGGCATTGGAGCTGGAATTGGACAGACAGCAGCAGGAATCGGCAAGGCATATGGCCATTATATATCTGGAGTATCAAAAGGGTACACTAACTTTATGGGAGGAATGCTGAAAGGACCCTTTCAAGTAATCATCAACACGATCGCAATGCTGTTGGGAATCACAATCCTGATAGCTGGAATTGTAGCTGCAGGATACCTGTGGTACAATTGGAGAATTGCCACAGGGAAACCAGTGATTCCACCATGCGTATACACATGCATATGGAAATGCATAGTGTGTCCATTCAAGTGCATATGGCTATGCTTCAGAGCCGTCAGATACACTATCAAGAAGTCAACTCAGAGAGAGACCAATTACCCACAGAGGAAAGTGCGCAAGACAGAGTTGAGACCAGCAATCAAAAGGAGAGCCAGATCCAACTCAACACAGTCCGTCAGATTTGCCAGGAGAGCAGAAACAGAGGACAGAATGGCAAAGTCACTATCAGCATACGTTCAGCCAGATGAAAGTTCAGCTGATGAAGGACAAGTCAGAGCCAAGAACAGAGACAGTGTTCACATGCCCGATATCCGCAAATTCACCTCACGCGAACGCGCAGGAAGCGACACGGGCAACTACCTGCTTCATCATCAGGCTAGGTCAGCGTTGGCATCAACAGCAACCGGACCTGCAACTTCACGCACGCCCACGACTTCGCGCACGACCACGTTCACCACCGAGGCAACTGTGGAAACGCCACTCATCACTTTGGCGCCTACCACCACCAGCATGTGACGTTGCTGCAACAACGGGGTGCAGAAACTCTTCCGCCCGGAGTGTGCTGACTGTGGCAAAATGAATGGATAAAGAAATACAGAGAATTGATAATTAGGCTCATATTTGCATATTTACTTATTTGCACTATTTTACATTTTATGCACTATATTAATTTACCACGCAAATTGTATTTCCTGCACTATATTATTTACCCATGGAGAATATTCGATTAGGAAAGTGTTCTATAAGTTATTGATAGGTTTATGTGGAATGTTTAGGTTAAAAGGTCAAATAAGTTATTATTAGGTGTATTAATACAAAATTAGGCTCATTCAACTCGCCGTAATTTTCTGATCATTATTATATATACATTTACATAGTTTACTTGCAATTTGGGAAAGTCAAAAGTTGTAAATATTTATGTGCCACGTATTTATTTAGGCCAGCGTCCTAACAGAGAAATAGTGCCCTGTGTGTAGCTAGCATTTACTGTACGTATTTACGAAGCCCTTCGCGTAGGCATAATTATTGTAACCCTGCTCACAACTTATATTTATATTTACTTAATAATTATAATACCCTGCTCAAGTTGAATATATTATAAACCCTGCTCAATTAACACACCCATTTACCTCGAATAAGTCCCAGTTTACTGTTTATTCAACATACGTTTCCAGGAAGTGATTATTATTATATCGAATATACCTTATTCTATTTACGTCATTAGGAACATTTACACCACTATTTACAATTTCCAAACCCTATTATATTAGTTCCAATGTGCGTCAATGTTTTCTGACAAATTGAATCAAATTAGTAAATCGGCTGAGTTTGCCGACTTCTCGCCTCGTAAGATTAATAGTTTTTCTATTAGCCCAATTTGTACCTGGTATTTCTTTACCATGAGTATTTGAATGTATGCCCGCGCAGTATGAGGCAACTGTTTCGGCTAGATATGTTTATCTGTTGCATTTGTGACTTATTTGTGTATTTGTATTAGGAAATTACTGTAGCTGTTTTTCTATACATGATTTCCGTGTCTTAGCTACTTTGGAAGTTTTTACTTCAGTCTGCGGACCCCAAGCCAGGCTTGCCACGACGGAAACCCTTTAAGGCATAAACGCGTTACGCGCTGCCTTAAAGTGTTTACCAATCGGCAAGCGCGCAGTGGCACATGCATCCACGCGACTCCACTCGCGGAACCACGCCGCTTAACGGGGTTCCCAAAATTATAAACACGCAGGCGCGCGCGCACTAAAGTGTTTGCCGTCTGGAAACCCGCTGCTAAAGGGTTTCCATGACCGCAAGCGCTTTAAGATAATATAAACGCGCTGGAATCGCGCGAGTTGGATGGTTAAAAAAAATTATTTTTGATAATCTTAATATACTCGGCGGACCGCAATGTATTTAGGTATGCGCACAATACTACTGTAATTCAATGGAGAACAAAAACTTGTGATAAATTTCATAGATAATTTTATTAATTATATTTATATTGATTATTAAAACAAAATATGTATTAAAATGAAAAACTGTAAAAATTTCGGTTCATTTTTCAGTGTGATGTCCGCCGGTGTACTAAGAAAAAAGAACGTCCGGCACAGGGGCACCAACGGGATCGGCCCCGTGACGGCACACAATTGATGACTAAACAAATGATTCACCTATGTTTCATCTATTTAGGATAGATTCGAGTTTACCAGAATCTGTCATTTCCAATCTCAGTAGTTGACACATTTCCCTGATCACAATCATGAATCGATTCAGCGCTACACGGAACCAGCGCAATGGAACCACGCACTCGTTGCATGTGTTCATTGCTGGCTGCAGTGACCGCGGCAAGTTCACAAGGGTTCGCAGTAACTTTGTACTTGCCGCCGAGCTGCGGCTGCGCTCAATTGAGATGGGTATACTCTGCAGACTATCATAGTATAGAAACCTTTACTTAGTATAGAAACCTATCATAACACATTTCACATAGAACCGAAAATTTTACAGTTTTATCATCATAATATTTCATTTTTACTACGGAAAAATTAATTTCGAAATTTTCGAAGATTTTATTCATTAAATTATGGTAGGATTCTGCACATACTTTGCGGTCCGCTGAATATAATTGGTAAATATCACACAAATTACTGTGTATTGCATAATGTATTTGCACTCACAAAAACAATATGATACCACCGAAAGCACACACAACCTGATGAATGCCTAAATAGCTCTTTGATGTTCAAGCCGCTTGATTGCGGCCGCGCACACTATAGTACACCATCGAAATTTGGGAAACTCATTAAACTGTTTTGAAAACATTTTAATTTACCACATAATGAATGATTTTCGATCGCGGTCAACCGTAGTAACAATGAACTGAAATGCGTTCAAAACAGATTTACGAGTTTCCCAAATTTCGGTTGTGTACTAGTGTGCGCAGCACCTTTCAAACAATCAATAACTGGGGAATTCCTTATCCATGGTCGATATACAGGGTGTCTCAGTGGCTAGTGAACTTTTGCATAGAATTTTGATGAGTAATTATGATTATACTTGTACATTTCACTGTTTTTTTTCAGGCGGAATATGAGTTAGTTGAGTTGAGTCAGTTGATAGGTACAAAAAATTTTTGTTCTGTTTATTGAATGTCAGATACTTTTACACTAGTTTCCTATTGAAATGCTATTTATGAAATGCATTAGTTCTCTGAGACACAGCAGTGTAGGAAACTCAATTTCAAACTAAAATAATTGCTTTAAATTTTTGAGCAAAATAATATTTGATATAAGCATTTTTAGATATCAAAATTCACAATTTGTTAAATATAACTGTGCTGGATCAGTTATGAGGAAAAAATTATTTTTACGAGAATACTAAACACAAACATCCAGCTGCTGAGCCACCCTGTATTTTGATCGAATGGAAAAAACAACATGTGCAGTGATGCAGTCCCCATTTATCGACTGTTTGGATCAATCGGTTATTTTGTGCCTAGTCCATAATTAGTGCAGATTCAAGTATAAATATATGCCACTTTTCAGTAAAAAGTATGTACTCGGTGGGTATAGCAACATAATGCCGGCCTTCATTTGTGTGAGCGGTTTGCTCTCGGTACGCCGCGTGGGATATCGCGAAGCGTACTTAGGTCGCGTGCTGATGCGTCGCAGTGTCATTTTGCCGCGGCGGCAATTAGTCTTTGGGGATGTACGACTTGGTGAATTTTTGCGCGAGTGTGTATTTGACTTTTTTCGTCTCATATACAAATGTTTAGTGTCACTTGTTAATTTATTGAGTTGTGCCACGTAACTCATGTAAATAATGTTAAAATGTAAAATGACAAAATGTCATAATGTCAAAATCAACTGTCATAATGTCAATTTTTATATGCTTGGCAGCGTACTATCCAAATTAGGTACTTTTTTAATCGCTAATTATTGGCAGATCATAATTATCGGAGATTAAATATTTTTGCATATTTTACTGCCTTGCACGCTAATCATAGTGCGACGTACTGAAGTGAAGACAAGTCGAAATCCGACAAAAATGCCCAAAGTCGTACTGGGGCTGAGACGAAAGAGCACGCGGTGGATCGGCCCGCGTCATAATGCCCGGCGACTAATGCCGACCACACCGTGTGAGCGACAAAAGATCCGGCCTTGGACTGTGGTTTTCCATTCTATCTGTCGTTGCATTTTCGGGGTAGAAAATTTCAGCCATTTTTATTTCAATTTCGACGCATGACCATGCAAAATAATCGGAAAAAAACAGGGATTTCATTTCTGGGGTCGCTTTTGTCGTGTCACATCCGCGATGACCCCAAATAGGTGGAAATGTATTCATTGAATGGTCCGTCACCTCCCACGGATGACATTGCACTCAACGTGTATACCGCGACATATATTTAAAGGCTAATGTCATCCATGGGATGTGATGGACCATTCAATTAATACATTTCCACCTATTTGTGGTCATCGCGGATGTGACACCTTGAATAACTCCCCCTCCAAAACGTCTGATGGAAAAATAACTCCCCTGGGGTCTTATTCGAGGATTTAGGGTAAATATAAACATTAGAATTAGAGAGATTTTCATATATTTTTAAAAATCTCAAAATTTCTCTCAAAAAAATATAATTAAATCTCTCTGGAAAATCTGAGAGAAAAAATATAAATATAATTAAATTTAATTTCTAATTTAAATTATATTTGCTGAGATTTTTTCAATATAAATCTCCCAGTGATTTTTAGAACGCTAGTCACAATCACTACATAATGTGTATGTTAAATCTAATCTGAGTACATGTCACCTACCAGTACCCAGATTTTTGTACTGTTGCTCTTGAGGTATTTCAAGTCCCTCAACAAAACGACATAAAACGGCAATTAAAAAACGGAGCATTATGATGAAAAACTGTATAATTTGTTATGAGGACTATACCTCATGCAGTGTGAACATGTGTTTATGAACCTTGTATTCGTAACCATCACCTGGATTTCAATAGTAAAAAGAGCAAAAAATTGACGCATTCTGATAAACTCAAATGTGTTCAAAGCTGATACATGAGTTTTCAAAATTTCAGCCTCATTTCTATCACATATCAGTGAAGTTCGTCCCCACTTTTTATTGACTTTCTTTTTATTGATCTTATTATCAGAGCATCAAAAATTTCGCAGCCCAATATTTATCAATAAATCGTTAAAGCGGTTCCCGGCTGCAAACACGCAGCCAATGTTTTCTTAAAGTGTTTGCAACTTGGGAGACGCGTGCGCCTAAAGCGTCTCCCCCCGGCAAGCGCGCAGGTGGCACATGCGCTGCGCGACTCCCGCCCGGGAACCACGCGCGCTAAAGCGACTCCCCCCCGCAAACACTTTAGTGTGCTGCCCTTAAAGCGCTTGTGATTTCTGCGGGCGCGCTGTGATAAACGCGCCGGAAACACTACGCGTTTCCGGCACGGACAGCCTGCCCCAAGCTACTGAACGAAAATAAGCTAGCGATAGAAACTTCGATTAGGAAGCTCGCTAGACTTTGCGCTTTTGTAACACGCTGTATCTGATCGAAATAAAGTACCTGAAACAATTCGAAACCCCTTTTCAACACACAACTACGAAATAAACTCAACTTGGCTGTCGACAAGTGGACGTTCGGCTACAACGGGAAATCAACCACTCTAAAGGCCATTTCTCACTACGGTCTTGGAGTTGCCGGATTCGGTGGTAGAAGACGCTGACTTCGGTGGCTTCATCACAATGATTGAAATTATGTTGAAGGGTGTTAAACACAAAAAGATTACAAAAATGAAAGGCGAAGTGAAATGACATGTGAAACAAATAAAAAACAAATGTGAAGGATGAATTCAGACTTAGACAACACTGTTTCTGATATGGTGATGTAGTGGGAAACGTCCCGATTTTTCGCTTGCGTCGGAACTGTAAAATTTTAAAGTTTAACCCTATTAAAAAAACTTCACAAAAATTTCACTTTGCTTTTCACATCTCATTCACTTCTCACGATCTTAAGGTGTCAATAGCACACTGGTGTAAGTATAAATGCACATTTATTGAGTGGTATACTTGGCCGACAGCACACCTAGTATGGAAAACTACCATAATTCAATGAATACGATTTTGGGATACATTTCATAATTCATAAAAAATAAATATAACACAACTCCATAAAATTATTCATGAAACACAGCTCACTGCAAGTCAAAGGCTCAGTGCGGCTCAGTGCGCGCGAAATATTATCTGTTCACACAAAAGACATGATATTAAGTAGCAGCGGCGAGGAAGTTCACACTTATTTCATCTCTAATCTCAAATGTGAAAATGTCACTGCGAAATTTGACAATTATGTGCCACAGACATAGGGTGTCAAAATTTTTTTATACGGAAAACAAAAAGGAAATTTTTTTGCACTTGCTGAAAACCGAAAACAGAAACAGAAGAAAAGCAGCCAGAAAATGGAAAACAAGGAAAAATAGAAACGGAAAATTGAAATTTGCATGTAAATGGAAAAAAAATAGCTGAAATTTTGCCAGAAAATGGAAAAAAATAGCTGAAATTAGCTAGAAATGGCAAAAAACTGCAGAAATTTAGATGCAGAATGTAAAAAAATTCACAAAATTGAAAGCCTGCATGCATGTTTACCAATTTGACTGAAACATAAAACACGGAAATGGGAGAAAAAAATTCAGCAGCCAAAAACAGAACGGAAAACATCAGCAGGCGGTGACAATCACTGCATCACCGCCACATTTTATGTCACTGACTGGGCTTAGGCTTAGGCTTAGGCTTAGGCTTAGGCTTAGGCTTAGGCTTAGGCTTAGGCTTAGGCTTAGGCTTAGGCTTAGGCTTAGGCTTAGGCTTAGGCTTAGGCTTAGGCTTAGGCTTAGGCTTAGGCTTAGGCTTAGGCTTAGGCTTAGGCTTAGGCTTAGGCTTAGGCTTAGGCTTAGGCTTAGGCTTAGGCTTAGGCTTAGGCTTAGGCTTAGGCTTAGGCTTAGGCTTAGGCTTAGGCTTAGGCTTAGGCTTAGGCTTAGGCTTAGGCTTAGGCTTAGGCTTAGGCTTAGGCTTAGGCTTAGGCTTAGGCTTAGGCTTAGGCTTAGGCTTAGGCTTAGGCTTAGGCTTAGGCTTAGGCTTAGGCTTAGGCTTAGGCTTAGGCTTAGGCTTAGGCTTAGGCTTAGGCTTAGGCTTAGGCTTAGGCTTAGGCTTAGGCTTAGGCTTAGGCTTATAGGCTTAGGCTTAGGCTTAGGCTTAGGCTTAGGCTTAGGCTTATAGGCTTAGGCTTAGGCTTAGGCTTAGGCTTAGGCTTAGGCTTAGGCTTAGGCTTAGGCTTAGGCTTAGGCTTAGGCTTAGGCTTATAGGCTTAGGCTTAGGCTTAGGCTTAGGCTTAGGCTTAGGCTTATAGGCTTAGGCTTAGGCTTAGGCTTAGGCTTAGGCTTAGGCTTATAGGCTTAGGCTTAGGCTTAGGCTTAGGCTTAGGCTTAGGCTTATAGGCTTAGGCTTAGGCTTAGGCTTAGGCTTAGGCTTAGGCTTAGGCTTAGGCTAGCTTAGGCTTAGGCTTAGGCTTAGGCTTAGGCTTAGGCTTAGGCTTATAGGCTTAGGCTTAGGCTTAGGCTTAGGCTTAGGCTTAGGCTTATAGGCTTAGGCTTAGGCTTAGGCTTAGGCTTAGGCTTAGGCTTATAGGCTTAGGCTTAGGCTTAGGCTTAGGCTTAGGCTTAGGCTTATAGGCTTAGGCTTAGGCTTAGGCTTAGGCTTAGGCTTAGGCTTATAGGCTTAGGCTTAGGCTTAGGCTTAGGCTTAGGCTTAGGCTTATAGGCTTAGGCTTAGGCTTAGGCTTAGGCTTAGGCTTAGGCTTATAGGCTTATAGGCTTAGGCTTAGGCTTAGGCTTAGGCTTAGGCTTATAGGCTTATAGGCTTAGGCTTAGGCTTAGGCTTAGGCTTAGGCTTAGGCTTATAGGCTTAGGCTTAGGCTTAGGCTTAGGCTTAGGCTTAGGCTTATAGGCTTAGGCTTAGGCTTAGGCTTAGGCTTAGGCTTAGGCTTATAGGCTTAGGCTTAGGCTTAGGCTTAGGCTTAGGCTTAGGCTTATAGGCTTAGGCTTAGGCTTAGGCTTAGGCTTAGGCTTAGGCTTATAGGCTTAGGCTTAGGCTTAGGCTTAGGCTTAGGCTTATAGGCTTAGGCTTAGGCTTAGGCTTATAGGCTTAGGCTTAGGCTTAGGCTTAGGCTTAGGCTTAGGCTTATAGGCTTAGGCTTATAGGCTTAGGCTTAGGCTTAGGCTTAGGCTTAGGCTTAGGCTTAGGCTTAGGCTTAGGCTTAGGC
>CAXIWS010000686.1:17030-28090 GCA_964036195.1 Sphaerolaimus hirsutus | reverse complement strand
AACAAAAAACTTGGTGCCATTTTCAAAATTTCAGCCACAATTTTCAGTGAGAAAAAAAAATCTGATGAAGTTTGTTTGTATGGGGCAATTAATCTCCAAAACTATATTAATAAAAATCCAAAATATCAAATTGATAGATGATGTCAAGCAAAAGTTTTGAATTTCCAAAGAAACGTCTGGAAAAAAGATGATTTTTGACTTCAATCAATTTTTTTTGTAGGAAGATGGCATTTCCAGATATATGTATGGAAAGAAATTCTTAGTTTCTATGTACGAAGATTCCAAATGCAGCATAAAAATGGGGCTCAGAATTTTTTATGTGAAAAGTGAATTTTTGTATGGAAGCACCCTTCCAAATTATGTTTGAGAAAAAATGGAGATATACAAATGAAAGAACATGTAAAAATAACCTAAGTTTATGATGAAAACTTTTTTCATACAACTTCATCTGAGTCTTCAGAGTGGGCTTGTCTGCGGTGGTGAGACGGGTGTCGGGCTGTTTCAAACTGTTGTGGCAAAAATTGGCAGACCTACTTTTTCTATTTTATTTTTGTAAAATAAACTATGCAATTGGGCACAGTTTTTGCAAAAAAAAAGCTAAGCTCTCAATTACAAACTGAAAATTTGATGCCATTTTCAAAATTTCAGCCATCATTTTCATTGAGAAAAAAACATTTGATGAAACTAGTTTGTATGGGCCAATTAATCTCCACAACTTTCTTAATAAAAATACAAAATATTATATTGATAGATAAAGTCAAACAAAAGTTATGAATTTCCAAAAAACAGCCCGAAAAATGGTGACTTTTGACTTTGATCAATTTTTTCAGTAGGAAGATGACATTTCCGGATATATGCATGGAAGGAAATTTTAAGTTTCTAGTTATGGAGATTCCAAAACCATGAAAAAAAATGCAAAAAAATTTTTTGTAACAGGAACAAAATAGGCATGTTTGGTTCTTAGGCGAAGCGAGTCTTAAAACGCGATTTACTCAAAATCGCATTTTGTGGAGTTGTCGACTTTTGGAAATAGACGCCTCAATTATGTTTGAGGTAAAAATGTTTGGACACTGTTTTAATTTGCGTGAATATTCAGATGGCGTTCAATTAGGGCTTGGGCTACGCGATCATGTCACGCGATAAAAATTTTCTTAGTAACTGAATTTACCCGCACATTAGTTCAACGTTAATCAGCTGTTGACTGAAATAGCAATGTGCTTAAAGTAGATTTCAGTTTAAATAAATCTTTGCCAAAACCAACCGATTCCAATTTGCATTTCGGCTTGAGACTTTATAGACGGTCTTTTCTTAAATTCCGTCAGAGTAGCGCCACTGCATTCGGCACTCGATGAGCTGCAGTGGAAAAAAAGTAGTTGAGTATTTGGATTACGTTACCATGGGGTAGGGTTCAAACGGGATCCCGATCCAGACCCCTCATTCCGATAATTTCCGGGATCCAGCAGTCACGACCCCGAAGCCTCACTACCGTTCCCAAATGTGAAGATCCCAATCCTGGACTAGAATTTTTAAAATCCCCATCTAGAAATACTTCCCCAATCTGGATTCCGATACCGGAAAATTTAATGCAAATGATTTGTAAAAAAGTGAAAAAAAGACTTTTTGCACTGAGAAATGTGAACGGAAATATCCTGTGTGCCTTTTAGGCCACTTCTATGGCATTCAAGTGCTTTTTAACCTTTTTGGTGAAAATACCCTCTATACCAGAACTTTGACCAAAGTCCAGATCCCGGTCCCGTGACTCTTATCCCGATCTCGATCCCGAAAACAAAAAGTGTGCGAAGCACCAGTCGGACGATTGGACATGTGAGCAAAATCATTTTTCCTTATGTTACGCCGAACGAGGTAGATTTTGCGATTTCACCCATAAATTATTCAAAATTTGGATGTCCGAATTGTTGAATGACGGAATGAGAGTAAAAACGCACGGCCCGCGTGAAGAACGCTCGGCTGGCTGGAACGAAGGCTCATCCAACGTCAGTTGTCCAATTTCCAGGTCTGATTCATGTTTCGACGATGACCTGGCTGCGGGCGTCGGGATCACATCCAACAAGGCCGCCGGCACGAAAACAGCGTGATCTGGCTCCGCCTCGAAGTAGCGAGTGCCCATGCACTCGCCCGAACTTTTGCCCAGTGGTAGGTCCTACGAATTGATCTCTGGGTTACATGCTTCAGACGAGGGCGGATTCATGCACACGCTGTATGAAGAGAGTACACGCAGTTGGAACTGCGGGCTTCCCACCCGTCGGGGTTTGGTCTTTTTGGCAGATGTCCAAGAGCCCAGTTGCACGATTTAAATTGTGCAATGAGGCCAGGCCACCGTCAGTGAGATGGACCCAGAGAGCACCTCGCGCGATAAACGCGCGCCGTACCACCGAGCTAACTGCACACCTAACTGACTCGCTGTTAAGTCCCCTTTAGTGAGCGTCGTTATGCCCCCAGTAAAGACGCAGCGATGCGTCTGATCGGCTGCATGCAGCCATATACAACCCCAAGTAGTGCAATCACTAGGGTTGGCCGATGTTTTTTTAAAAACGTTTTTTTAATAAAAAAAACATGACGTCTGAAATGTTTTTTTTTTAAAAAAACATCGACCGAAATTTTTAGTACTAAGCACTAGGTATTTTGCAAAATTTTTGCGCGCAATTTCACACACAAATTGACATTGGTGGTTGTTTTCATTGGTTTTGTGGCATTTTTATTATCAAAGTATCCATTTATATATGCTACCATGGGTGAATAAGCCGACATATGTTGCTGTAGTATATAATATTGAGGTAATGTGCTTCCATGTATCTCCACAGTGTGTAACTTCACTCCCAAAGTAACAACCTCGTTTTATAACCTTGTTTGATCACTATTCCGTGCCAAACTTGACCTGAAGTCACAAACATTTGACTATAAGGCGATATACGAACGATATGTCTACGAAAAATGGATATTTTTGACACAAATCACCACTTATAATGCTATCCCATGGCTCCACAGACATTATATGGTCATATATAACATCACAGAGTAGGGTTCAAACGATATGACTTTTCGATATCGATATTTGATATTTTTTCAAAATTTTCAATATCGATATTCGATATTTTTTTCTGAAACTCGATATTCGATATCGATACGATATGGAACCTCGATATCGATATTTGATATTGAAAAATGGTCAACATTCGATATTTTATATTTGATATTGCGATATGCTTTTGGTATAGCAAGGCAAATTTCAAGTGGCATATTGTATTTTCATGTGGTTGCACACATGTTTAATCATCTCTTTACTGAAATTTGAATGGTACAAGTAGGGTTGGAAAAAAAACGTTTTTTTTTAACTCGATGTTTTTTTTTAAAAAAAAACGTTTTTTTTTAAAAAAAAACGTTTTTTTTTAATAAAAAACGTTTTTTTTTAAAAGCTCCCAGATATGACCTTGTGTCAACATATATAGGTATATCAGACAGTGGCAATACTCTGTGATGTTATATATGACCATATAATGTCTGTGGAGCCATGGGATAGCATTATAAGTGGTGATTTGTGTCAAAAATATCCATTTTTCGTCGACATATCGTACGTATATCGCCTTATAGTCGAATGTTCGTGACTTCAGGTAAAGTTCGGCATGGAATAGTGATCAAACAAGGTTATAAAAGGAGGTTGTTACTTTGGGAGTGAAGTTACACACTGTGGAGGTACATGGAAGCACATTACCTCAATATTATATACTACAGCAACATATGACGGCTTATTAACCCATGGTAGCACATAGAAATGGATACTTTGATACTAAAAATGCCACAAAACCAATGAAAACAACCACAAATGTCAATTTGTGTGTGAAATTGCGCGCTTGCGCGCAAAAATTTTGCAAAATACCTAGTGCTTAGTACTAAAAATTTCGGTCGATGTTTTTTTTTAAAAAAAAACATTTCGGACGTCATGTTTTTTTTTAAAAAAAAACGTTTTTTTTTAATAAAAAACGTTTAAAAAAAAACATCGGCCAACCCTAGGTACAAGTGATTTTAACAAGCTTTACATCACTCAATGGTAGAATATAGAAGAAAAACATGATGAATCAAAGTGTATCAGACAAATAACAATTGGTAGATATTACAGTTCATCCTAACCTAATTGCTTAAGGGCATGTTGCAAAAAAAGTATATCAGCGTTTTCTGGCTTCAAATTTAGCACTCCAACAACAATGACATTATAAATACTGTAATTTTACTCATCAAATACAATACTATAAGCACATCAGATCAACCATAAACATCTCAAAATGAAAATGAAAAGTAAATTTGGGGACACAATACAGGTTCGATTAGGGTGTCAAAAAAATTTTTTTACGGAAAACGGAAAACGGAAAGGTAAAAATTTTTCACTTTACGGAAAACGGAAAAGTAAAAAAAAAATTTCTGCCGGAAAACGGAAAACGGAAAGGTAAAAAAATTTCACTCAGCGGAAAACGGAAAACAGAAAGGTAAAAAAAATTGTTGGCCGGAAAACGGAAAAATGAAATGCCGGAAAACGGAAAGCAAAATTTTCACGGAAACGGAAAAAATAAAGTGAAATTAGCACGGTAATAGACAAATTTGCAGAAGGAAAATCTGCATGCAGGTTTGCCTGTTTGGCTTTGATTGTGGTAGCTGTACATTCTGCAACTATGGATCATGCCTGTAACTTCACTTGTAGTTCAAGCTTAACTGAACCAACAAAAAATCATCAAAAAGTAGCCATAGTGGCCATAGGAAAGGAAACACTACGACAATTTCACAGTCTAGAAGCAGTGGGAATCACTGATGACCCCTATGCAATTGATGACAACATTGCAGAGGAGATGATAATAAATAGCATAAAATTTAACGACAACAACAAACAATACTATATTGACTGGCTGTATAAAGATAGTATCAGTGACCTGCCCACAGGGGAAAGCAGAAGCCTTGGTGCGGTTTAAATCACTGATAAGAAGATTCAACAAAGATCCAAACTTATTCGAACAATACCGGAAACACCATTAGCACTGGGCCTACTCCTGAGGTTCAGGGCAGGCAATCTAGCATTAATTGCCGATATTGAAAAGGCATTTTTGCAAATAGGATTGCATGACCAAGCTAGAGACTACACACGATTTTTCTGGCTGAAAGATGTTTCAAAACCAGTAACTGAAAATAACTTAATAGTACTTCATTTTAAACGCATACTGTTTGGACTTGTCTGCAGCCCAGCAATTTTGGGAGCAGTCATAAAATACCATTTAAGTGTGACAATAAACAACATGAATGAATATGAAGAGAATGAAAGGGAATGAAACCAGTTGGCAATGATAATAAACAACATTTACGTCAATAACTTCATCATGAGTGTCACAAATGAAGTTGAAGCTTTAGAACTATATTACAAAGTCAAAGCTTTATTTAACCAATGTTCTATAAACATGAGGGAATGGCTGTCAAACTCCAGATCAGTCATGAATGAAATAGCAGAAAACAACAGGAGTCCAAAGGTGAATAAAATTGTCGCAGTAATGGGCATGAAATAAAATCACCGAACAGACATGCTGGGAATATCAACACCAAAATTGCAAATTGACAGCATCACAACACCAACCAGACGAAACTTGAATAAATTATTGGTGTCAGCATATGACCCAATTGGGTTCACAGCACCTGTTTCACTGACCCTGAAATCCCAGTTGTCAATGCTGCTCCAAGAGACAAAAACAACACAATGGGATGAGCCAATTGAAGATAAATACAGATTGGAAAAACAATGGAAAAATGCCAGAAAACTGAAAATCGAGCCAGAAAATGGAAAAATGGCCTGGTAAAACGGAAATGTAAAAATTTTTCAGCCGGAAAACGGAAAAATGGGCCGGAAAAACAGGCCGGAAAAACGGAAACGGAAAGGTAAAAAATTTTCAGCTGCCGGAAAACGGAAAACGGAAAGGTAAAAATTTTTTGGCTGCCGGAAAACGGAAAGGTAAAAATTTTTCAGCTGCCGGAAAACGGAAAGGTAAAAAAATTTCCTGCGGAAAGGCGGAAACGGAAATTTGACACCCTAGGTTCGATATATCGAAAAAATGGTCGATATTCGGTATTTTTTCAAAATTTTCGATATCGATATTCGATATTTTTTCAAAATTTTCAATATCGATATTCGATATTAAAAAATGGTCGATATCCGATATTCGATACGATATATCGTTTGAACCCTATCACAGAGTATTGCCACTGTCTGATATACCTATATATGTTGACACAAGGTTATATCTGGGGGCTTTTAAAAAAAAAGTTTTTTATTAAAAACAAAAACAAAACATCGAGTTAAAAAAAACAACGTTTTTTTAAAGAAAAAAACATCGAGTTAAAAAAAACGTTTTTTTCTCCAACCCTAGCAATCACTACTGCGTGTACGCATGTACAGCCCCAAGTGACCAGTCACACACCCCAACTTAATCCGCCGCGCTGCACGGTTCAGCTGCTCCGCGGTAAAAATCTGCACCGCGGCACTAATACGCCGGTGCGTGCTCGGCGCAGATGATGTAGGCTCGCCATCATGGTTTTTTTTCGAGCGAAGCCGACCCCGCGACACATAAGACGCGTTATTTCATATTTCCGAAAAAGAACATTGGCACATTGCCTGTTGCCCTTCGTTACGTCAAACACCGACGGAAGGCGAAACGGAACGGCGCAACATTTAAAATTCAGCACGCAAAGCAAAACAGAAAAGCATAGCAGAACCCAACTCACCAACTGCACGCCGGCCATGGTCATGGCGATGCCATGCATGTGGCCGACCCACCTGACCCAGCCCAAGTACGGCCGCTCGTCGTCGGCCATCGGAACGGCCACGCGCGCGCCCACGCGCACTTTGGTCACCATCGCCGCGTTGGCACTGTGCCAAATTAGACTGCAGTTGATACGCACTGGCGCTCCGCACACTGCAAAGTGTAGCGATCGGGTCCGGACGTTTTAATTTCCGCCCGGGCAGAATTATAAAGTCAGTTCGGACGATTTTATTTACGACACATCTATAAAACTACTGAAATTTGGGTCGGTTCGGACGATTTTCAATTCCACCCCTCTTTTTTAATTCCGCATTTGAATTCCACCCCTGCAAAAATCGTCCGAACTTCCCGTTACACTTTGCAGTATGCGGTGCGCCGCTGCGGTGGAACGACAGGGAATAATTTATTGTAGTCGCATTACAGTGCGCGCAGAAATTACTTTTTTTAATTTATTTTTCGGCCGTTTAAATAACCAGACAAAGAGACCCCGTACGGGAACTCGGCAGCCAGCCAAAAACAGCCGGCCGAAACTTGTTTCGAAATCGATTAATAAAAATAGGCTAGAAATAGGTATATTACCATCTATATAGACGAAAATAGCGAAAATACCTCTCTGCACCTCAAAAAATGTGCGTTCCTTGCGAAGTGTAAGATATATAGCAATTTAACTTCATTGTTGAGCCACACACAAAAGTGACACTCCTGACCGAAAATGCGTGCTTAGCGCTCGCGGGCATTCAGACCGGAGCTAAGTGGGCGGAGCTTATGCTGACCGGCGCATGCAAAGCAAAATATCTGCGCGCACTGTAAGATGTTGATTGTTCTGATTAGCAACTGTTGGCAGGACGCCAAGATAACTATTGTGTAACAGCTGGGATACCCTGTATATAAACTTCGCCGTAGGCCAAAAATGCAACAACATAAATCGAAATTGCTTTAAATATTAAAAATAGGGATAAACCATGTATATCGGGTGGGCGCGCCAGCGCCATCCCTCGCTGCCGAGGGAGGGCGCAAGCGACCCACCCATAATATGGTCAGACACACCAAAATGCGGAAATGCGCTAGTGCAGAACCGACTGCACCATTAAAAAGCCCGTGTCGAAAAGTACCACCATGCAAATTTTCAGATCCAACGGTTGAGTTAGAAGGAAGTTATTACGGATTTTCTTTTTCAAGTAGTGTTGTTGTTGTTGTTGTTGTTGTTGTTGTTGTTGTTCTCCCGACAATCTTCAAACTGCAATAACTTCCTTGAAACACGACCAATTTTCATGGTTGATGGCTCATATGAAAGAGCATATGATGCCATTTCTTATTTTCGGGAAATTTTTTCACAGGCTCCGCCCACTTTGGGACGGTATCTGTTTGAAATTTTCAAACCTCAATAAATTTAAAATTTGAATACAAATGCAGCAATAAAAAATATTTGTTGATGTGCGCCATGACTAGAGCTTTCAAATGAGTCAATTTTTGGCGATTTTGGTTGAGATTTGCAAAAGTTATTCAAGTTTGCTTGTTTTGTGTAAAATGCACAAACATGCCTGAACTATGAGCATGTGCCCTTGCATGGTGATTACTATCGTGTCATAAATGTCTAGTGGTTAATGTCAAGTCAAATTACAAGTTATAAATGTCAAGTCAAATGTCAAGTCAAATGTCAAGTGATAAATGTCAAGCAATAAATGTCAGGCCAAATGTCAAGTGATAAATGTCAAGTGATAGATGTCAAGTCAAATGTCAAGTTATAAATGTCAAGTCAAATGTCAAGTGATTAATGTCAAGCAATAAATGTCAGGCCAAATGTCAAGTGATAGATGTCATGTGATAAAATATAAAGTGATAAAATATCAAGTCAAATATCAAGTGAATAATGTCAAGTGGTAGATTTCAAGTAAAATATCAAGTGAAAAATGTCAAGTGATAGATGTCAAGTGATAAATGTCAAGTGATAAATTTCAAGTGAAATGTCAAGTAATAAAATTCACATGAAATGTCAAGTCAAATGTCAAGTTAAATGTCAAGCTTAATGTCAAGTGATAAATGTCATGTCAAATGTCAAGTTTAATGTCAAGTGATTAATTTTGAAGTGAAATGTCAAGTTTAATGTCAAGTGATAAATGTCATGTCAAATGTCAAGTCAAATTTCAAGTTTAATGTCAACTGATAAATGTCATGTCAAATGTCAAGTGACAAATTTCAAGTCAAGTCAAATAACAAGTCATATATCAAGTCAAATTTCAAGTGGTAAATGTCAAGTCAAATGTCAAGTTAAATGTCAAGTGATCAAATATCAAGTCAAATGTCAAGTTATAAATGTCAAGTCAATTGTCAAGTTGTAAATGTCAAGTCTAAAGTCAAGTCAAGTCAAATGTCAAGTGATAAATGTCAAGGTGAATATAAAGTGATAACTTTCAATTGAAATGTCAAGTCAAATGCCAAGTGATAAATTTCAAGTGAAATGTTAAGTAATAAATTTCAAATGAAATGTCAAGTCAAATGTCAAGCTTAATGTCAAGTGATAAATGTCATGTCAAATGTCAAGTTTAATGTCAAGTGATTAATTTCAAGTGAAATGTCAAGTTTAATGTCAAGTGATAAATGTCATGTCAAATGTCAAGTCAAATGTCAAGTTTAATGTCAACTGATAAATGTCATGTCAAATGTCAAGTGACAAATTTCAAGTCAAGTCAAATAACAAGTCATATGTCAAGTCAAATTACAAGTGGTAAATGTCAAGTCAAATGTCAAGTTAAATATCAAGTGATCAAATATCAAGTCAAATGTCAAGTTATAAATGTCAAGTCTAAAGTCAAGTCAAATGGCAAGTAAAAAGAGAAGTGAGAAGTGAATTGCAAAGAAAATCGGCAAAAGTCAAATGAGAAGTGAAATGGCAAGTAAAAAATTAAATTGAAAAACTTTGATAAATTGATACTGAACTGTGATCCATATTTCTAGTTAATTTTTTTGGGTGAACAATCACATCATGCTATTGTCACAAATATGAGTTGTACATAGAAGCATGATACACTCCTTAACTCTTAATGGTGGACCAATTTCGTTTAAGAGACATTTCTCGATGAGTTTTGGATATGTCATTTAACACATAGCATATGCAAATATCGTTGGCACGCGTTGGCACCATGCCAGCCAATATTTGTAGGATGAAATTCACCCGGTCACATAAAAACTTGGCCCACATCCAAGTTATGGGTTGCATATTTTTGATCAAAATATAGTGCTGTTTGATGTGATACTGCCACTACCGTATTTCCTCGAAATACCCCGCGGGGGGTGATTGTTTCATAGTGGTCCCGAGAGGGGGGGGGGTTAAACGAGGGGGGGGGGGGTATTTCGAGGGGGGGGGGGGTTATTATTTCACAAGAAAATTTTGAAAACCAAGTACGAAATTGTCGTCTGAAACGTACGCAGACGTCGAAAAATGCAACAAAAACCGCCATTTATAAGGTTCTGTAGACTAATATTAGTACGTAGATGGTATAAACACTGTTCTAACATGATTCCGACATTGTTTTAACGTGTGTTCTGCACTACGCAGAACACAAACTGCAGTATTTGTCATGTACGTTCTCTTTACACTCAATTTGGGGGGGGGTATTTCGAGGAAATACGGTATATGGGTCTTCAAGGGTTATGATTTCAAATTGTGCAATTTTATGGAGTGGTGCCATCTACTCCAAAACGGTGCCATTTTCATGGAGTGTAGCCAACTACTCCAAAACGGCATCATTTTCATGGAGTGGCGCCATCTACTCCAAAACGGCAGTGCCATCTATCCCAAAATGGCTCCATTTTTGTGGAGTGGCGCCATCTACTTGCCAGCATATATATTGTTCAGCAAGACACCTACTGGGTGTCATTTGGGGAAGCCTGGGCCACTGGCCACACAAAAGAAGTATATCAGTAAAAAATTGGCTACAGCCAAACAAAAAGTGGACGCTGCCTCCACAGCAAATAGACATGAAGTGTGTCTCTCAAATGGACATGAAGTGCATCTCTCAAATGGACAGATATATATTGGATGCACAAAAGAAATGTATCATTGCTTAGAAAATGGCATACACTTCACTGATAACACACTTTACTGTGGTTACATATCCCACCTGAACAAAGAAACTATTTGTATTACATCACAAGAGTTACATGTATTGACTGTTAAATGCACAAAAGCTATATATCATTACATCTGCATTGTGAGAAATGTCTCACATTGAACCCAGACTTTTTTTTATT
>CAXIWS010000686.1:0-16830 GCA_964036195.1 Sphaerolaimus hirsutus | reverse complement strand
AGGTTTGCAACCCAAACGGCCACATTTTGGGTGAATTGTGGAACACACGGTTTTTAGTGTAATTTTGTGACTTGGCGTCACCCATAGGATAAATCGAGGGTGGCATTTGAGGGGGGGGGGTCATCGGTTGTTGGTGTCGTCCCATTCCGTCGTACATCGGCCGATTTTGATGCCCTTTGAGTATGTTGTGGTCGCGCCTACTACCAAATTCTTTTTTTACTCGAATAGTCCCCCAGTCCCGAGATAAGGGAGGTGAAGTCACAAAATTACACTAAAAACTGTGTGTTCCACAACTCCTCCAAACTGTGGCCGTTTGGGTTGCAAACTTCAGCATAGGTGTCCTATGGAGTCTACTCTATTGTGTTAAAATTTCATTGTGATAGCTCAACTGTAGCTCAAGCTATCGCGTTTTTCCAGCGGTAACTGAAGATGCCCACCCCTGTATATCTGTCCATTTGAGAGATGCACTTCATGTCCATTTGAGAGACACACTTCATGTCTATTTGCTGTGGAGGCAGCGTCCACTTTTTGTTTGGCTGTAGCCATTTTTTTACTGATAGACTAAAAAAGTGATTATAAAAATGAAAATTGGGAAAATTGAGCAAATTTTAGTGATTTTGAGCGTTTTCACTCTCATTTGTACAATACGCAACCCAAAACTTGGAGGTGGGCCTAGTTTGTATAGTCCCTGATCCGGATCGTTGCAAGTGTTTAGACTTGGCCTATGTCCAATTTTATATTGGATACTGTTGTGTACCATTGGATATTGATACAATGAGAGTAAAATACGCACGTTCTCCGTCCGCCTCACCGATAATGGCCGAGGAATGCAATTATGCGACTGGAAAAGGACGATAATGGCGGCTGACCCACTAGTTGACACATGTATGTGTACAAACGTTCGACAAAAAGGCTGGATAGATAGCAAATCACTCTCCAGAAGGATAGATAGCTTAAATTTTTTTATTGGGGTGTGTGATTTGGGGTGGGGGGGTCTCGGGGAGCCCAGTCAGTTGTTAAAAGATCCATAGTTTTTTCAAAGTATATGTAAACATAAAGTATCTATTTTGTACTCACCCCTTGAGTATAGAAAACGTTAAGTAATTTTTTTTACTTCTACTCGTGAGTAGTGATGTGAAAAGCGCCAGAGTTTTGGCGCCAAGCGCCAAACGATTTTAGCGCCAAGCGCCAAAAGCGCCATGGCGCTTTTCCAGACCGTAGCGCCAAGCGCCAATGGCGCCAGAGGACAATGGCGCCAAGCGCCAGCGCCAAAAAGTTCTTGTCCGATTTACAATTAGCCATGTACATCAATGTTTTAAGTTACATGGTGCGTTGTGTCTGGAGTGAACTGGATGCTCAATACACAAAGCTGTTCCTCTACTTAATGAATGAAACTGCATGAAAATAAGTGCAAAAAATTAGTCGCAGTGAATGCAAGTGCCGTATATCCTCAAATTGGGACAAATTACCTCAAAAATCGCTTCGAGTTACATAGCTGCCGATTTGGGAGGGATAGATAGATAGCTGGAGCGTTTGGGGCGGGTGTCACCGTGGGGAAAAATAGTTGTGATATGATAGATAGATTGTTTTAACGTGTACATTCAGCATGCTATATAGGTAGTTTTATTCCGAATGCAAAAAGTTTCAGTAGGTTACTATTTTAAAGCAAGTGAAGTTGTGCTATTTACCGTATTACCTCGAATTATCCCCCCCCTTGAATTAACCCCCCCCCCTCGAAATACCCCCCGTAAATTTTGGCTGATGAAATAATAAACCCCCCCACGAAATACCCCCCTAAAATTGAGTGTCACGTGAACGTACATGACAAATACCGCAGTTTGTGATCTGTACTATGCAGAACACACGTTAACACTGATGATTAAGTGACGTTAGGGAAGGGTTTTGGTGTATATACAGTAATATATGCCTATAAACACATATAAATCGATGTGATTGTTTGATTTTTCTACGTCTGCGTATGGGGAATTTCCGAAAATTTCTGGCGAAATAATAGACCCCCCCCTCGAATTATCCCCCCCTCAAATTTTGCTGGCGAAATAATAAACCCCCTGGGGGTATTTCGAGGTAATACGGTATATTCAAATTATGAAATTTGGATGTGTGAACCATAATTGTAGGTGATGGAAAAATTGGATGGAACAAAAAAACCAATCATCTCAATTTTTGATGGCAAATTTGATGCCACCTATCCACAGATCGTACACAGATGGTATGGCGCTTTTTTGGCGCTTTTTAAAGTGTGAGCGCCAAGCGCCAATGGCGCCACGGCATTTTAGCGCCAAGCGCCAAAAGCGCCATGGCGCTTTTGGAGGTCTCGGCGCCAAGCGCCAATGGCGCCATAGTAAAAAGGCACCAAGCGCCAAAAGCGCCATGGCGCTTTTTGGTTTGGCGCTAGCGCCAGGCGCCAGCGCCAGGCGCCAGCGCCAGGCGCCAGCGCCATGGCGCTTTTACATCACTACTCGTGAGTAACTGTGAAATTTACTTTCCCCTTGCAAACATTCTAACCACAAAAACATGCATAAAAACATATAACAATAACCGGTATTTCGGGTAAACGTAAATACATTTTTGCAACTCTGCACTACGCAGGCGTTTCCGCGTTGCTTTTCTCCATTGCGGCTGATAAATGCATAAAAAAGTTGTACATGTATTTCCTCAAAATACCCCGGGGAGAAATTATTTCGCTGGCAAATTTTAAGGAGGGGTGAATTCAGCCAGGAGGGACCAGAAATTTTTTGAAATTCCACATGCAGATGTAGCAAAATTCAGTAGTAACAGATATGTATCAGTGTCTACCTATATATTTTGCGCAGTTTATTGCAAAATAAAAAATAACACTATTTAGCAAAGTGTGACATGGATATTGATAAGCAAAACGCAATGGCAAACATCAGCCAGACTGCAAATACCGTATTTCCTCGAAATACCCCTAAGGGGGTTATTTTTCAGCTTGACAGAGCCTTGAAAGTTCGTCATTTTACCGTTTCGTTTGAAGCATATGCACAGCATGCACATTCAAACATGTATGAAACTGTGCATGAAACATGAAATCTTGGGATATGAAACAATGCACTTACCTAACACAACAAATGGAGTACATTTATCTACAACCATACCAAATTTGAGCACTTTTCATTCAAAATTGAGGTGTTGGGAGCAGATTGAAACCGTGCGCCTAACGTGTACATCATGTACATTGCATACTGATGTACATCATTCCAGACGGAGGTATTTCAAGGGGGTTATAAATTTATAGTGGCCATTTCGATGGGGGGGGGGGTTCGATGAAATACGGTATACACATTCAAATTCAACAAAAAACAGTGTGAGCCGCCCCTAAACCAATACAATTGTTCAAAACATGCTAACGCGTGAAAACATACGCAACTACTTGACAAATAAATAATTGCAATTTGTAATTTCAAAAAAAGCACAAAAACCTAAAGCGGCCAAGTAAATAGTTGCATAAAAAGCGTTGCCTGCTATCAAAATAAAAGTGCGAAAAATTGGCAGACGGAAATTAGAGCGAAAATTAGCCATTCATTTTTGTATTCATAATTTTGTAACTCTTCAACAATCACATGACGTAGTACAAAAAAACGTCTACCATATCCCACTCGAATAATGTACGCCCAGTCCCCAACTATCGCTTACAATTTATCACTGAATCCATGGTCACTTTGGTATATAGCATGGTAAATAGGCCATTGGCGCTATAGTATAGTAAATAGGCAAATTAAAGTAAACAGTAATAAATACATCATGTACATTGCATACATGATTTACATCATTCCGAGGGCCGGGTGTTTCGAGGGGGGTTATTATTTCCCCAGCCCATTTTGAGGGGGGGGGGGTTAATTCAAGGGGGCGGGGTTAATTCGAGAGGGGGGTTAATTCGAGGGGGGTAATTCAAGGGGGGATAATTCGAGGTGATACGGTATATGGCGCTAATTTGAACACCATCAACCACTACATAAAAAATGACAGAAGATCATTCAACAAGGCTTACCTACATGAATATATTGAATGGCGTATAATATTAATAAAAATAAAATACGAAACTGAATGATAATCATATGCCAACAACCAATACGAAACAATCACGTTTATCACTTTAACAAATTCTATCAAAACATGTATTTATAGCAATGAGCAGGGATAAACTCTAATCAAAGGAATGACCACAACCACAAAGCAACCGCAAAATGAAAAAAATATCACCCAGATAATTAATAGGACAATGTGCACACAATGAAACTGAAATACGCTACAAATTTTGAATAAATAATTTTATAAGTAAGTAGGTATAGATAAATACATATTTATCATACTGAAAATTATTAAAACAGGCACGCAGGGACGAGACAAATAAAATAATTGATCAGTATTTGTGATAATATTGGCGAGTGGTTGGGTCCAAACGGGATGGTGCAGTGTAATTTCTTGATTTTTCCGAAGTTGAGTCGATGATGCATTCACCTCTTGGTATATCGCTGTTTGTATTCGTAATGCCACTTGTTGAAATCCACATTGTAGACGACGACCGCACCGGAACTCAAACCCGCCAGGATAAATCTGCGATTTAGTTTAGTTTTCAAAATGCCATAATGCTTGCCATTTTACATTTTGCGGGTGATTATGGACATAACACGGCGCGACTAAGGGCGCCATAGGGCACCGCGCAATGGCGCCAAGAGCATACGCACTAATATGAATTCTCTCTGGCACCTCGGCGCTTAAATTTACGATACTACGGTATGACGGGGCAGTCCTCCTACGCACATATGCCCGGCACGCATATACGCCCGGCCCGCACATAATGAAACCCGGCCAGCACAAACGCCCGGTCCGCACATAACTGGTGCTATGTGCGTGCCACCCCATGTGCGTGCCGGTCGGTCGTATGTGCGCGCCAGGAATATTTGCGCGCCGGGCCGGTGAGGGGGAGGCCTGTTTGTACATGAGCCCGCACATGACCCCCCTCAAATAAACCCACCCCTCGAAATACAACCCACCTACAAAATTTCGATTTTTCTGACGAAAATATATAGCCCCCTCAATTGAAATTGTGATGTAAAATAGGAATGTCTTGTCACTTGACTTCCCGGTCAACTGAAAAAAATCTAAAATTTGATTTTTTCAGTGGACCGAGAAGTCAAGTGACAAGACATTTTAGATGACATTTTCATACATTGATGCCATGTCAAACAAAATGTAAAATGTGGGGGGTGTTGTGGGGTATCCGATCACATACGCCTGGCGCGCACATGGGGCGGCATGCACATAGCACCAGTTATGTGCGGACCGGGCTTTTGTGCGGGCCGGGTTTCATTATGTGCGCGCCGGGTGTATATGCGGGCCGGGTATGTGCGTAGAAGTGCACACTCGGTAGGACCACTGGCGGCTGGTTTTTGTTTGAGAATTTTATCAGCCATCTTGTCCAAAAATGGGGAAATGTCTTCTAAACGGTCACACTTCAATTTACACCCCTTATTCCCTTTGCCACCCCCAAAACACCCCTCCCAGGCGTCACCTATGATTGTGCGCCAGAGCTATACTCCGAATAGGCGAGTCGCACTGTTGATACGAGTGCAGCAGCTGCAGTCCGAACGTGCGGTAGACGCGCACGGTGCCGGCCCCGTCGCCGCACATTAGGTACTCGCCGTCGCGCGTCGCGCATGTGCACTGCGAGGTTTTGTTGTTGTTGTTGGTTATATTATGGTAGAGATGGCCGGGTTTTTTTTCCAAAGGTTTTTTTTTAAAAAACGTTGTTTTTTAGACGAGGTCGTTTGAAAAACGTTTTTATCTTAATTATTGGGTTTTATTTCAGTGTCGATGATTTGGTTGGGTCCATTTGAGATCAGCAGCATCATTTAAATTTCAAGTGAATCCAGTTCAGTGAGACGACTAAAACGACGGTGACCAACAGAGCAAAAGTAATCGAGTGGCCAGCGGTATTATAGTGGTTGAATGCACGCCACTCGCACATTTTCCATTCATTTTGCAGGGCCAGCACACGAGTATGCTGACCCAATAAACAATACCAAGGGTTGTAGATTGCCCAAAACTCACCAGCCACTCATCGCCGACATTGATTCTGGTCAAGCACCTGCCCACCAATGTGAACAAGGCCACACAGCCACCGTGAAAGGCCACTGTGACTAAACACTCTCTGGACAGGCTGATCAAGCGGGCGGGACCGGCGGCGGGCGACCCGCTCGACTTGCCCGACGCGTCGGGGTGCGCGATGCAGCGCAACAGCTCGCCCATGGTCGTGTGCACCAGGAGCACACCGTCGGGCCCTTTGAAGGGGCGGGGGGTGAAGGATGGGTTTGGTGGCATGACGGGGTCTTGACTGCCTACTCGAAAACTTGCACATTGCTAGTATTGTTACCCACGCATATTTACATTGTTTTGTTCTTCGGTGAAATATCTTCAGGGTTCAACTTGCAACGTGCGAACAAATATTTTTTTGGCGGCCCGCAAACTAGTCGCAAGTTTCGTACTGCGTTCATTTACATACTAAACATTTGGTAGGTAAGATTTGGTGCTAGCGCCATAACTGCTGCACGCACACCTCATACCTTTCTAAAGAGGCACACAGATAAAAAAGCGAAAAAATCGTAATCTCAGTAATCGAAAATGCCCCCCCCCATCAATCACCCACGGCCACGCCCCCCAACACACCATCGCTGCCACTGACAACAACACCATGTTCGGCACTAACAGCCACGGCGAGCACCTGGGTGTCGTGTCCGGTGAGCACGGCCCTGGGCGCCGGCCGCTCGCCCTGCGCGTTGTGCTCGCCCGCCACGCAGCCCGGCCGCGCCGCCCAGTGCCACAGTAGAACCTGGGGGGGGGGTCAAGGGTGAGTGAGTGGATTGGGTGCTTGGGTTGGAGTTACCTACTCGGGTGTATGCTCTTTTGCACTTTTTTGATTGTTCGGATGGAAGTTCAGATCGTCCTACGCGGAACGAATGCCAATGTTTTACCTTCGATACTGCGTGATGATCACACCACAGCGATTCAGCAGCGTTATGACATGTAGTGCCAACGTGGCGAAACTTTTCAAATGCAAATTAATGAATTCGGTTGAATGATTTAATTTTAATTAAATTTGAATTTTAATAAATGAAAGTTAAAGTTTGAAAATTTGAAAACTAAAACACATATAGCATACGATAAGAGTAGGCTGAATGTCGCCATGTCGCCATTTCAGTTTTCACACGTGTCACGGTGAAAACTAGTGTGTGTAGGGCCATTATGACACATCGAGACAACATACAGCGAAACAACGTGTTGACAATGCCTTGTCAACACGTTGTTTCGCTGTTGGCACTACATGTCATAACGTTGCTGAATCGCTGTGCACGCTGCGAAATTGCATGCTTATAACACGAAGGGCGATTTGTCAATCTGGTAGTGAAAGTTGCCCGATATTTGAACGTCATTGCTGCCATTCAAACTTTCGTTTTAAATAAACGAGCTAAAAACCAGAACGAACGGTGCAATCTCTGGACCCGGTGGCTATATAGCAGTCGGCTAGCAGGTTGCACTCTGAACGGCCGATACACGTGACCACGTTGCGATGCCCGTACACGACCTGGCGCACGCGCGCTGCATGGCGAATAAAAAATCTTGGGTATACTCGGCGGACAGCACACCTAGTATGAAAACCTACAATAATTTAATTAATAAAATCTTGTGATAAATTTCGTAATTAATTTGTCGACAGTAAAAACGAAATATTATGATGAAAAGACTGTATAATTTTGGGTTCATTATTCAGATGGGTTATGGTAGGTTTTCATACTAAGTGTGATGTCCGCCGCGTATAAGCACTACCAAGTGTATCAAGGGCATGTCACAAATTTCTATGACATTACAAACCTGAATCGGTGTCAATAACTCTAAAACTATAATCAGGATATCCGCATGCGAAAATATATTTTGAATCAACGGTGGTGGCGAACGTGTTCGATTGAATGCGCAGTTTTTGGTCCAAAGCGTCACCCAAATGCCGCCGAGCGAGCGGGGTGGCTGGATTTCCTGCAAGGGAAAAACGCTTATCGACAAAAGGACAAAATCTAGTAAGTTGACAAGATTTAATGCGTGAAATCTGTGACAACCTTCGGTGCGACTAGATGTGAGCTGTTGAGTAGCTTTAAAAGTAAGAAGCAAATAGTTGAGTTCAAAAGCTGACACGGAGTGGCATAAGGACAAAAAAGTTGGAATTCTCTGAATGCAACTAAAAAACAAAAACACAAACAAAAACTTCAAAAACTATCCATATTTACACACCTGCAGCCAGAAGCGGGTCGACAGTAAGCGGCAGCGCATGGAGTACACTTTGCTGCGAGTCGTCATGGCCGCCAGCCGAGGCGCCAGGGTTAGCGCCAGGCGTCAGCGGCGGCGCGGTGCTGCCACCTGGCGTCAATGGGCCGCTGCCACTGGCGCCGCCACCGCCGCTGGCCGAGGCCACTGGGAAACTTGGCGCCACGCCAGCACCTGTAGACAAGTGTTGGTGTATTGTACACAGGCTTTTCATGCGGCCAAACAATGCGAAATTACTTTAAAGGTTAGCAATAAAAGAGAGATATAAACAGAGCGTAGTGGTGCTTACGCTGATTCGCACCCCATTAGATGCATTCTGCAAATTAACCATTACATTTAATACGAAGATCACAAGAAAGCCAATTAGCACAATTCTTTTGAAATTTCTTTTTCCGGCAACTAATCAAAGATTAAATCTAATGAAAGGAAATAAATATATTGTATACAATTCTTCCAAAATATAAAGCAAAATAAGTGCCAGCACATCCCCATGACGTCAACCCCCCCCCCCGGTCCCCACAGAACACACCAGTATAGCTATTGTTCCATCTATTCAGAGCATAACCCAAATTCGCAGCGACAGACACCACGGTGGGCGTTGACAATTGCTGGTGCGTGTTCGCTGACAAATGAACCACTGGGCTGTTGGATATAAACTTCATTATCATCACCAAATCCTCGCTCACTGGCTGGAATATCATCGGACTCTGTGCAGTGAAAAACGGGGAATAAGTAATTGTTGATTAGTGGTGACAAAAAACACTGCAAAGGCTGCCATGAAATGCAGGAATAGTTTCAGGACTATGACATACCGTATTTCCTCGAATTATCCCCTCTTTGAATAAGCCCCCCCACTCAAAAGTTACTGGCGAAAAAATAATTGCCGCTGGGGGTATTTCGAGGAAATACCGTCAATAACAACATCAATCAAAATCCAAAACGCACGATTGTCATGACAGATTGTCTAGGTGGATGAGGCTCAGTGAGCAGCTGGGCTGGCGTCTGGCCAAAATTCCGCAACTGCGCCTCCAAGGCGGCCCGCTCTGTTGCATCGGAAACCTATACGAACAAATGTGTAGGATAAAACGATAGATTGCATTCCTATACGCAACAGCGGAAAACTATACTCACAGCGGCCAGGTTGATTGAACCTTCATAAGTGAGATAATAAAAGACATTGGTAGCGCGGACGGCTTCGGGGCCGCGTTGTTTATAACCGAAGATCAAATCGATCCATTGGTGCAGTTGGCAGCTGACCAAATCTGACTCCAGCGCCTGTCTGTGTATCTGAAGTTTGAGATCGAGGTTGACACACGTGCCAAAAAACATTGTAGCAGAGAGTAAATCAACTATTTACATGTAACCAAGCCATGGGATTCCCAATTTTGAGACTACAAATAACATAATTTTTTGGTAAAAATTTAGACTTTTTGATTCCGAAAAACACATCAAATAGTCACATCACATCAGGTGCTAAAATTTGACCCAAAATCTAGCACGCCAACCTGCACAAACTGTTCCGGACTTTCCGCCCAGGGCGGCAGCTTAACATCATCCAACATATCATCATCCGACCTACTGCCCATGTCAACTTTTCCATCGTTGCGCAACATCTCGGGCACGCAGAACAGCTCCGGTATCAACTCCTTCACGTCGTGGCTGTCCCTCTGGCACTGCAGCCAGGACTCGTTGATCGAGTGGAATATGCGATCTGCCTGGTCCAAACGGGCGCCGTGCAGCGCCGCGTGCATGCTCGTGAACGGCTCCAAGCGCACCAGCCAGTTGAGCGTGAAGGCGGCTGCGTGCCGGGGCGTTTTATTCGGTGGTTACTTTTTGATGTGTTGTTGATTGGAAGAGTGACAAGGATGGCCACACTCAGGGACGTATTTACGCGGGATTTTTGAGTGGGGGGATTGTATTTTATGTCCGGCCCGGGAAGGGCGGTGCGCCCCGCCCCCTGCGTAACCTTGGTCACACTATTGGCACTTCGCACGAGAGAAGAATTCAAATGTTCATCGACAGGAATTCAGGGGTGGGGGCGAAACTTTTCTCAAAATCACCAGAATATTCTCAAATTGAGTCGTTACTCCGTTTGGATAACATCCCCAACCCCTCCCAATGAACGAGACAAGTTCATGTAAGGCACTATAAAGTAAATACATATATAGGCACCTGTAGAATAATGTGTTCCATAGTGGAATGGGGGTACGGCATCGTCGCTGGGCCACGAATTGTACCTTTCCTCGTAATATGCACGCCGCGCGGTCGACAAAGCGCCCACTGGCTGTGAGACAAAAAGTGAAGGTAAAAAATACAGATGCTATCACATGGCTCCACAGCCATTCTATAATTATATATAACATCACAAAGCACTGCCACTTATCTGACATACCTGTAAATGTTGACTCTTAACCATATTTGGGAACTTTGAAAAAAAGTTTTACTCAAAAAACGTTTTTTTTATATTAAAAAACGGGTGGTTGAAAAAAACGTTACAAACACCTCGAAAATTGATACCGAAAGTTGTATTATCCAGTATTTTTTATGTCTCACCCGGGAAGGGGGAGGCTAGACCAGAAAAGATGCTACTCCACAAAATTTGCTGAAAAAAGCCATGAAAAAAGTAACTGGCGAATTTGCATGCATGAAACTGTGCACTTGCGTGCCAAAATTTTGCATTTAACCTACTGCATATCAGTACCAAAATTTGTGGCCAGCGATTTTTTAAAATCAGATCATGTGCTTAAAAAAATCGCTTGCACACCCAGTAGTCATTACTAATAATAAACACTATTCATTACTATCCAGTTCATACAAAAAAATTGCGAAAAGGAACTTTCCGCATTTGCGTATCAACAAGATTACCTAGCTTCGTGTCGAATTTTGAATGTCGATTTTTATAAAAGAGGTACCTGCAGCGGGTACATTGTTGTACATCCAAAATTATTTTTGAGAAATCTTATCTAGAAATAGGAAAAAGTTTGTATTTATCTTCTACCTGCTTTTCTATAAAATAAATACCCAACCCCCCCCCCCGGATACGCCCTTGGTTCCCTGTATGCTATTAACGTAGAAATGACATCAGTGCTTCTGACACGCCTGTAGCATTCTCATGTACCGTATTTCCTCGAAATACCCCCCTCAAAATGGGCATAATGAAGTTATTAGCCACCCCTCTCGAAATACCCCCCATTTTGAGTGTAAAGGGAACGTAAATGACAAATAAATAATTCACAGATTATAATCATTGTTGAGAATTTACGTATACTTCTGAAATGTTTTAGAAAATGTTGTTATTTTTCAGCAAATTAAAAGCTACGGTTTGTGATCCGGGCAATGCAGAACAGACGAGTAAAACAATGACTGTGTTACGCTAACACCTGTTTTTACCATCTACATATTTACTTATGTAAGTCTTTAGATTCAGTAGAGTCAGTAGACTCTTATACATGCGGTGCTTATTGTTGCGTTTTTCGACGTCTGCGTACGTTACAAACAACAAATTAGTACCGAGAAATCAAAACTTTTCTGGCGAAATAATAAGGAATACCCTTCGAAATACCCCCCTCAAAATTCTCACTCTGAAACAATCACCTCCGCGAAGTATTTCGAGGAAATACGGTAAATATGCACTCCTACACTCACCAATGATAAATCTCTGTAATTCGAAGGGGCAGACAAGTCCAAATGTTTGTCGCTATAATTGGACAAAATCCATGGAAAAACTGGATACTGATTCAAATCGTTGTATGTTCGACCTGCGCAATGTTCAGCATGAATATTTGTTTGAAAAACGAGTTACACAAAGCGAAAATATCGCAAATTTATATGGACGATGGAAAAACATTTTATACGGTGGCCAAAACGACGGCGTATAATTAAATAATATGGCAAAATGGATGTAAAATTCGCTCACTATTTGCTCAACATAGATGGATGGCTGAGCGATTTTGGGGGGATAGATAGCCAAAAAATTTTGCCTCGGGATGGATAGATAGATAGCTAGCTAGATTGATAGATAGATTTGACCCCCACCCTTGGCGTCCCCTAGCTAAGATTATGGCCGGCACAATTTTGCCGCCAACCTCACAACGCCGCGTGCGCCACCGACAGAATTCCCGGCGCCCCATCCGGTGGCCAGTACGCATAACAACACTACTCATAAAAATACCTCACCCGCAATGGTATTCAAAAACATCAAATAATCGAAATTAGATATCTCCCTTCTCTGCCACTTCTCGCTCATGTCTGAGTGCTTGAAGAGCTGGCGGGCGGTCATCAGGCTGGCCTTCCTGGACTGGGGCAGGCCGTACTTGACGCCGACGCCCACCCGCGGCAGGTGGCGCACCACTCGCTTCACGGCCGTGTGGTCGTCGAAGGCGACCAGGATTGTGGCTGGGAAGGGGTGGGTGACGGTGTTGTGGTGGGGTGAGAACGATTGTGGTCGATTTGAGGATTTGGTTTGCTTGGATTCTGACGGCGCAGTCGGATTTCTCCGATCACGAATTTGCATTTTTTTTGCAGTCGTGCATTGTTTGGCATTGAGTTTCCGATGTATCTTCGTATTTGGAAGTATCTTCGTTTTGGAAGTATTTTCGGTGAACATGCGAAGAGCACACGTTCTTGGATAATAATCCACTTGACAAATTTTGATATTTACAATACGATTTCTGACCAATTTTTTTTATCACCACATTACATTGTCCCCAACAAATAAGTTTGGTAAATATTCGTCATGTCACTTGATTCATCAAAATACTGTAAAAGTGTGTGCATAGCTTTTAGTCCGATCGCATACCACGTGGAGCTTGAAACCGCAACGGAATGGTGAGAAACAAAAGCAAAAATAGAATACAAACTTCTGGACGCGAGGAACAGCTCGAGGGCCGTGTTTTGCAGCAGGTAGCGACGCAGGAAAATGGCACGAATTTCGGCAAAGTGCCAGCGGCCGTGCAGATTCTCGCAGTACCGTAACACCTGAGACAGATTGGGGTGATTGGCGCTACGCACACTGAAGCCGAAATATTCGGCATACGCACGTTTTTGACAAATGCCGAATTAAATGCTGAATAGAAAAAAACTTGCTGAACTCAAATCGTCCGTACTCTTGAAAATTAGGCGGTTTGTCAATTCAGCATGTATTTCAGCATTCAAAAGATGCGTACACTTTTTCATGCGGAAACATTCAGCAATAGGATAAAATCTCAAATGCTGAAATGCAAAGATAAACGAGGATTGGTTTTTGAGATCTCGGGATCGGATCGGGATTGACCTTTTGGTATCGGGATCGGGATTGGTTTTTGAGATTTCGGGATCGGGATTGACCTTTCGGGATCGGGATTGGCATTTTTCGGGATCGGTAATGGCATTTTTGAAAACATTCTAATATACACGTTTTTTGCCAATGTTTTCACAAAACAGGCTCAAAAACACGTCTGGATGCCAGAAAAGAGGCATAAAGTGGACATTGGTTAAAATTTATTAATGCAAAAAGGGCATTTAATGAGGTTGACCAAATTTTCTGGGATCGGGATCGGGATTGTATAAATTTTTTCGGGATCGGGATTGTGATTTTGAAAGTTTCTGGATCGGGATCGGGATTGGCTTTTGAGATTTCGGGATCGGGATCAGGATTGAGGTTTCAGGATCGGGATCGGGACCACCAAATCCCGAAATGTTTTAGGATCGGGATCGGGATTCCGTTTCGACCCTAGTGCCAACCCTATCCAATATACATAATCACTATTGTCTATTGACCGAAGTTGATGCTGTACAGAGAATGTAACTAATTATATCTTGTCATAAAGTTGACATCAAAAATTGTCATCAATTATATCTTGTCACACACACTAGTCAGGGGTAGGAAAGGGGGGGTTCCCCCCCCAAATCGCCCAGCTATCTATCTATTCCAGAGGCCGCTCAGCTATCTATCTATCCCGGAGGCAAAATTTTGGGCTACTATCCCCTAAACCCCTCCCCCCAATCGGCCAGCTATCTACCTATCTGGAGCGATTTTTGGGAAACTATACCCTAATTTTCGCTCAAAATCGCTATTTTCATACCTATATATAGATTTTCACCTCCAAAATCACTAGTTCGTGCATCTAACTGCCTATTTTGAGCTATTTTTAGTACTATATGTCCTTATATACCCATTTTTAGCCATTTTTCACCTACTTTCAGCAATTTTTCTCCTTTTCCTCCCTTCTATGCCTATATATTGAGCCCCCGCAAACCCCCCCCAGAAAAATTTTCAAAATTTTCAAAATTCAAAAAAAATTTCTGGCTGAATTTTCAGTTTTTCCGCCTTTTTCCCGTTTTCAGGCTCAATTTTCAGTTTTTCAGCCTCATATTCCCCTTTTCTGGCTCAATTGTCTGTTTTCTGTTTCAGCCAAACTGGTAAACATGCATGCAGGTTTTCAATTATGTGACTTTTTCCATTTTCCATCAAAATTTCAGCAATTTTTAGCATTTCCAGGAAATTTCCACAATTTTTTTTGTTTTCTGGCAAAATTTCATTTTTCCATTTCCAGTTTTCCGGCCTTGTTTTCCTTGTTGCTGAAATTTTATTTCCGTTTTCTGGCAAGTGCAAAAAAATTTCCGTTTCCATTTTCCATAACAAAATTTTTTTGACACCCTAGGCACGCGCTGTTCCAATGTTTATCATTACTATTCGCTCATGTATAGGGTTCAAACGGGATCCCGATCCCGGATCCCGTGAAATTCCGGGATTTACCAGTCCCGATCCCGATCCTGAAACCCCAATCCTGATCCCGATCCCGAAATCTCAAAAATACCAATCCCGATCCCGAAAGTTTTCAAATCCCGATCCCGATCCCGAGAAACTCCCAAGTCCGGGATCCCGATCCCGGAAAAATTAGTGGAAATTATAAAAAGTGAAATAATGACGTTTTTGCATGCAAAAAAGTGGATGCAAACCCCCAGCGTCAATTTTATGCCACTTTTCTGGCATCCAACAGTGTTTTGAGACCTTTATGAACAACTGTGAATGCCAGAAAAATGGCCAAAATTTCTATCCCTAGAACCCAATCCCGATCCCGGAAAAATGCCTATCCCAATCCCGATCCCGTGACCCCAATCCCGGCCAATCCCGATCCCGAAATCTCAAATTACCAATCCCGATCCCGATCCCGAAATCTCAAAAAGTGAATCCCGATCCCGATCCTGATCCCGAAAAGTCAATCCCGTTTGAACCCTACTCATGTACACACATTGCCCAAATTCCCAAAATGGTTTGTACGTTTTTTCTGTTTACACACTGTTGAACTGTGCTGAATTACAATATCTCAAGAATGAGCAGTTTTTAAAAAAAATTTATGGTCTTCATTTTTGAAGATCATGTTCATACATGTTCATAAAAAATGTTTCATGAAGATGTATGAAAAACTAGATGAGATCTGGATCATTTCACAGCAGTAGATTTTCTGCCAATTGCTGAACTGGTTTGCTGAAATGAAAGTGTCCGGATAAAATTTTTTCACAAGATGCTGAAATGTTAAATTCAGCATATGACCAAAAATGCTGGAAAATCATCTAAATCCGTCCGAATTTGTCCGAATTCGTACGGTTGCTGAATGTCTGGACCCAAAAATGCTGGTCTAAAACCGTCCGAACAGCATTTTTTTAGTTCGGATTCGGCAGATGAAAACGTGCGTATGCCGAATATTTCGGCTTCAGTGTGCGTAGCGCCATAGTTTATTTTGTAAAAGTTCGGTGGAAGATATTTTATGTTGCATTTATCTTTCTCATTCCATTTATTAAAGATTTTCTCGGGATCATTCATTTTCCTCTTCAATTACAACCTTTCAAACATTTTGGTAAGCAAATATCACGATTTTAGGACATTAAGTTCGAAAAAAACTCGATTACCTAAGGCCATATTTCAAAAGAATACGGCCGACTATACGGAGATGGAACAAAAAGATATTTTCGGTAAAATCCATTCCCAGGTGCCATCCCAATCAAGAGCATTATTCCCCTAGATACACGTTTCAGATAAAAAATTGTGCATTCTTTTTAGAAGATCTAAAAATCGCTTTATGAGGTTGCGCATCAAAGAAATTTCGCCGCTGTGTTTTTTATCAATGAGATGATCTAATCTGGTTATGAAAATATTTTTTATTAGCCTGCAACAATCCATCAATACGTTATGCATAATTGCCGGAAATGACTCAATAGTATTTTTTTTTGAAAAATTCCCATTTACTTCCGATACAAAACAATATATTTATATTTATATACAAGCATTTCGACGACTCTAACCGTCGTCAATTGGTATCACCACACATAAATTTATTCACCGTTTGCATGAATCAATGACTGCTTACGCCGAATGAACGCGTAATCTTATTCATTTACAACTCATGCACAAGCCCATACCATTGGGTGGATGCAGATCAGTAAATAGACAGTGTATGTTCCATGTCATGATTTTGCAATTCCGAAATTCCGACA
>CAXIWS010000684.1:0-15500 GCA_964036195.1 Sphaerolaimus hirsutus | reverse complement strand
ACACAATAGCATGAACAAATGGAAGGGTTCACACTAAAAATGCCTCAAAACCAATGAAAACAACCACCAATGGTAAATAATGGCATGTGAAAGTGCGCGCTTGCGCGCAAAAAAATTGCAAAATACCTAGTGCTTAGTACTCAAAATTTTGGCTGCCGTTTTGAAAAAAACGGTTTCGATGCCTGTTGTTTTTTTTAAAAAACGTAACAACGTTTTTTTTTTAAACGGTAGAAAACACCGGCCACCTAAAATAAAATACGTTCTTTGACATTTCTCGCCATTTATGTTTGAAGTTTGCATTGTGTATTTCTGTATTTATTCATTACAAAAAAAATATCGCCCATCAATGTTGTCATCAACTAAACCTAAGTAACGTTCAATCCAAAAGACGGTCCAACACATTTAACAGATTCGACGCAAGTTTTCGGCATCTACCCAGTGCACTTTGCATGCCCTCCACTCTGCAGCCCACTGCGCGCGGCAGCGGCGTCGCAATAAGCACAATCAGTTCGGTGCGGCGCCGCCGGCCGCACCTCCAATTGCAGCGCTCCAGGGCGAGCGGCAAGCGAGTTATCGCTGCGGGCCGCACACGTCGCCCGCCGCCGGAAGGAAGTGCCCCGTCGCGCACGCGCAGATGGTCGTATATTGACGCGGCCGCGTTTGTTTAGAACAGTTGCGAGTGGGCGACGGCGCCCACTCACAGTGCGACCGGCCGGCGACAGATGTACCACGATTTTCGAGGTAGTTTTCGTCCGCCGCCAAAAAAAATTAACATGCAACAATAACTACTTAAACGGTGACGGCTGTTTCGCCCTTTACATTTTTTCGGATTGATGAAAAAAAATTGCCGTTGTCCCGAAATGTGCTGCGCAAATGCGTTTGAAAAAATATGAAAATGTAAAATCGCTCATTGTAAAATGCATACCGTGAGGTGTGATATAAAGACCCATATATTATTTTACTACACTCAAAAACACGCGAGCGTCTGTCGTATGCAGTCGGCGGCTGCGCGAAGGAGCACTGTTCAGCAATTTATTGCCGCGCGGCGCGGTGCAACGCAATGCCGCACGCCGGCGGCCATTTTCACTATACGATCCTCAAATACAAGCCGAAGCGTAGCGCAATGTACAAACGTACGTAAGCGCAAAGCTGCCTATGCGCCTGTTGGCACCCGCCCCCGACAAATTGTATGAATAAAACGAGGGTCGCGTATTTACTTTGGTAAAGGTCACCGCGCGCTAGTCGTACATACTCGTCAATAAGAAGCAAAAAATTACGACAGCGGCGGAAAAATACCACATTAAGGATGAGCTGATTAGGGATGCCAGAGTTTTCAACGGTTTTTCTTCTTAAAAACCAAACAGGAGCATCCAACATAAATAAGGCAGCTTTGTAATAGTGTATACTGTTTTTATTAGGAAGCTATAATTGGCATGAAAAAAATTAGAAACTGTCGAAAATAATTTCGCGGCTACATTGCGCGTCAACATATTTTGCACAACAATAGTCAAAATAGAGATGACACATGATTCTTTTCAACTGAATTTATTCTAGACAATGTATAGGTTTGTCTATTGTGGTCATATTATGACTTTGTCGAACATTTGTCACTTCAAGTGAAGTTCAGCATGGAATAGCGCTTAAACAAGGTTGTAAGAGAAGGCTAATACATTGACACTGATGTTTCACACTGTAGAAGTATGTGGCAGCTAGGGCTGGCCGATGGTTTTTGTAAAATGTTTTATTTTTAAAAAACAACGTTTTTTATAAAAAAACACGAGGTCCGAAACGTTTTTTTTTAAACATCGGCCAAAATTTTTAGTACTAAGTAGGGATGGCCGGTGTTTTATTAAATCATTTTTTTTCAACAGACGCATCGAAACCGTTATTTTTTAAAAACAGCAACCAAAATTTTTTGTACTATGTACTAGGTATTTAGCAATTTTTTTGCGCGCAAGCGCGCAATTTCACATGCACTTTACCATTTGTGATTGTTTTCATTGGTTTTGAGGCACTTTTTAGTGTGAAAGCATCCATTTGTTCATGCTATTGTGTCACAATAATCCATGATATGTTAGTGTAGCATATAATATCCAGCCAATGTGCTCCCACATACTTCTACAGTGTGATCCATCACTGTCAATGAATTGGTCTGATATTATAACCTTGTAAGTGCTATTTCATGCAAAACTTGACTTGAAGTCATGAACATTTGACAAAAGGTGGTATACGTAACAAGTCAACAAAAAATGGATATTTTTGACAGAAATCACCACTTATAATGCTATCCCAAGGCTCCACAGCCATTCTGTGGCTATATAAAACATCACAAAGTACTGGCAATTGTTTGATATACCTGTATATGTTGACCCATAACTAGGGTTCAAACGGGATTGACTTTTCGGGATCGGGATCGGGATTCACTTTTTGAGATTTCGGGATCGGGATCGGGATCGGGATTGGGGTTTCGGGATCGGGATTGGTTTTTTGAGATTTCGGGATCGGGATCGGGATTGGCCGGGATTGGGGTCACGGGATCGGGATCGGGATTGGGTTCTAGGGATAAAGATTTTGGCCATTTTTCTGGCATTCACAGTTGTTCATAAAGGTCTCAAAACACTGTTGGATGCCAGAAAAGTGGCATAAAATTGACACTGGGGGCTTGCATCCACTTTTTTGCATGCAAAAACATCATTATTTCACGTTTTATAATTTCCACTAATTTTTCCGGGATCGGGATCCCGGACTTGGGAGTTTCTCGGGATCGGGATCGGGATTTGAAAATTTTCGGGATCGGGATCGGGATTGCTATTTTTGGATTTCGGGATCGGGATCGGGATTGGGGTTTCGGGATCGGGATCGGGACTGGTAAATCCCGGAATTTCACGGGATCCGTGATCGGGATCGGGATCCCGTTTGAACCCTACCCATAACCATATCTGGGAGCTTTTAAAAAAACCCGTTTTTAAGAAATTTTGCTTTTTGATTTTTAACATTAAAATCAGTTTCCACTCTGTGATTTAAAAACAAATCAGTAAAAAAATCAAGTGGCAACCCTAGACCACAATAAACATAAGAATATATTTTGTGACACCTGTCATACACACGTTTTTGCTCTATACCCCCATTTTAAAAAAAATCTGATTTCAATTCGTTTTTATAGATATTTCTTCAAATTTTTTCAAACAAAAATTCAAGTTGTTTTGCAAAAAATTGATTTTGTTCCAACGCTTAGCCGCATATCAAAAATATGACAGGGAGAGCCCCAGAACTAAAAACACACTACCAAACGAGTGCAAAACTACAGCAGCACCAAAAAAAAACACTCACCTGCACAGTGAGCAAGTCAGTATGGGCGAAAACGCTCAGCACCATGTAGGCGGCCTCCACATCGGCCAGGGCGGCCAGGAAATAACGCCAGCCGCGCGTGCGCACCACGGACACGAGCGCCGCGTGGCCGTTCAGCCGGAAGGCCAGCCACGTGCCGTAAACCAGACACAGCAGCAAGTAGGACACGAACAGCAGCGCTGCGAGTACTCATCGTTGACCGCATAGTGTGATACTGATACACAATGTGGTAGGGGTCTTTCTGTTCCACCTTCCTAGTTCAGTTTTTTGGGCGGCGCGACACCTAGAGTTTAAATAAATTTTGGGGGTGGGGTGGGGGTAGTCGGCGACCCCACAGAATCACAATCTGTAACACAGTCAGCAAGTAGAACATCCACATGAATACAAAAATTCACCAACCGGTGGGGGCTCGAACTTCATAGTTGACGCTTAGCGCGTAGCCGACGGCGCTCGCGGCACCAACCGACAGCGCCAGCGCATGGCCCAGCACAAATGAACGGATCACCCGCCTGTGTTTGAAGCCAATATGTTTGGAGGTTGGGGTGGAAGAGAAGGTTGTTTTTTGAAAAAAATAAAACGGTTTTAAAAGTTCCCGAATATGGGATCTGGTGATGATATGAAATGGTGATGTTATTTGGCAATAAAATGGCTGTTTCGCCATCGGGCAGACAAAGTAAAAAACCCTTGTGAATCAGTACTGATAAATGCTGCATTTAAAACCCTTTTTTAATTATACTGTTAAACAGCTCTGGCACTCCCCAGTTATATTTCAAATGTGAATGTAGCCTTCCGAATAGCTTAGCATGAATACACTTCTACTGTGCTCTTCAAATTCTGGGCACGGTACTTTTTGATATGGGCTTTTCAGTGAAGTATCAATGCTGGTACTGTGGGCGCAGTAATGGGCGTTCTGGCTACGTACTCACCTTGGCAAGCCCCGCCCACTGCCTGTACTTAGGAACCTTGTAATGGGGAGTTATTTGACTAAGAATGTCAAAGTTTTTGATTCGCAATTTCTGAAAGCCGGATCAAAATAGGCTCTTGGAATGAACCCCTTCAACTACCACCCAGAAAACTCCTACGACATTCCAGCCCCCAAAAAATCGACCTGGCACCATCTGTCTGCAGGCAGGGGGACACCTCAATTCCTGTCACTTCGTCCGACGGGCCGGAGGCCATCCCGCCGCAGCAGCCCCAAACCGCCCGCCCGCCCGGTCACATGCTCGCGCGCGCCGCTCAATCACACTGCAACAATCATATCATTGTTTGGCGGCTATGTGGTGCCATTTAGGTCGATCGTTTTTGGTGGGTCGCCCGCGAATATCGGCACTTTTTTTTTTAGAGACGACGGTAAAATGTGAATAAATATAGCCAAGGTGGAATTTCGTGAATTACGAATACGGTAAATTACGCAAACCAGTTTTTTTCGCGTTTTACAGGCAAAGGCGAGAACTGTCAACATGTTCAAGATAACAATCTTGACTGTGTCACAAATTTATAAGCATCTGGTTCGATGACGGCAGTATCAAACGTTTTCTAAGCGATCAATGCAAATATGGCACAACGCCAAAAATCCGAACGATGAGTCCACTATGAGAATATGGCACACGTCCAAGTTACACGTTGCATATTATACGAACACGAGTAAAAGCTCAAAGTTAGCTCAAAATCAATAAAATTTATGCCAATTATCCTTTAAATTTAAAATGCCAATTATCCTCTTCACAATTGCTTTTTCCGTCTATATACATGGTTATATACCTATTGTTAGCCTATTTTATTTATAATTAATAGCGGTTTCGAAATTCTGGTCCACTGCCAAGTTATCATACGGCCCTCTTCCATCAGTGGCGCAAAAATAAAAAAACGTTTTCGTACCAGCCGGCATGAGCAAAACGTGGAAGCAGGTGATTCAGGATTACCGGCGCGCAAAAGCGGCGCGTTCAATATACGCGCAGCAATATGTGGCTGGGTCAAGAAGGGCCAGGTATACCCCGCGTGTGGCCAGACACTACCGGCCCAAAGTTCTCGCCGACGCTGGAGCTATGGCGTTTGTCCGAAATAGGTGCGCACTATTTTGTGGGGTTTACTATTGTTTCTGGCACCCATCCCACTCAGTTTTGGCCTTGTATGGCCCGGAGTCACCAATTTGTTAACGGCCCACGTCGGCTGAGCTGGCACTATTCCAATTTTTTCATTTTGTTCCATCTTAATAACTGAAAAATGGCACGCTATTGCATCTTAAGGGTCTGTCTAGCATAGTAAATGTGAAAATATTAAAACAGTGATTTAGCGAGTATAAAGCTTTTAGCCTATGGTCATTTTGGTGACAAAATCAACAATGAGAAAGTAATATCATGGACACAAGTAGATTATTTATGAAAAATTTGTTCACGGATGCTCTCACAATTTCGTACAACCCTCCGACACAGAATCATGTATCTTTCTAGGTTCTACGCTAGGGACAATTGGTACAAGGCGCGTCTTCACAAACCTGAGATACAGCCAATTGCATACGCCATCGACCCAGACCTGCCCAAATACAAAATGACTCTTGAAGAGAGACTAGCTGGTAAGCAGATAAGTGGCTGAATGTGTTTTTGAATGTGTTTAGGGATGGATAAATTAATGACCCTGTTTTTTGTCAAAAGCTCTCAAAAATTTTAATCATCAGAACAACATCCGGTGTTTTTTAAACATCACTGTCACTGTATTAAGCTTTACTTGCAACCTTATTTAAGGACTATTCCATGCTGAACTTAACTTGAAGTCAACAAAAGTCGTTGAACAAAAGGCTATATACAAAATGAGTCAACATAAAATGGATATTTTTGAAGAAATCACTGCTTATAATGCTATCCCATGACTCCACAGTCATAATATCACTACAAATCAATATAACAATGCATTATGTGACACTTAACATGCACATAACTTTTCTATCTATTGTCTTAGCATACCCATATAAATATTTGAAAATAGAGGTCAAGGTAATACCTTATACATAACTTTCAATTGTGTTTCGCGTTGAATTTCAGGGTGTCTTTTTTCTTATGCAAAATTGAACTGAAAAATCTGGACATGAACGAAAAAAGTAATTTGCACAAAATGTTGAGCGCGGAGTAAAGTGTCACATGCTTCCATGCCTTCTTCATTAGCGAGCGCTTTGTGTGTCGCAGCTGAGCGAGCGTCGCGTGTCCCGCCAGAAGAAGCCATGATCAACGTGGGATTCCGACTGCCGCACGCCACAGCCGCTGCAAATGAACGGTCACCTGAAGAGCGAGCGCGCTTGGAAAAAATGTCTCGCGACAGAACTTGTCTGTTTCATATGAGCCAAGCCCTAATTTTGATGCCAATCGACCCGAAATTTTTCCAATATTTCAGTGAAAATTGATGTGGACAAGGTGTTGGAAGAAAGCACATGTGGCACCTCATGCAAATCCGCGCTGAATGTCGCTAAACATTATGGCATAATGGATGACCTTTTGAACGAGTACGCGTACTTCCATCCTGTCGTGCCGCTGAGTGTGAAATTCTCTGATGGTCCCTGTGTTCATTGCGGCAATGAGGTGCCGGCCAGTGCGGTGCGTCTTTTATTTATTATCAGTGGAGTTCGCTCTCAATTAGGATTGTCACCTGATTTGTTTAACTGATTTTTTAAAATCAATTTAAACAAAAAAAATTACGGTGGGAACTGATCTTAATTTTTAAAAATCAAAAGGAAAAATTTCTGATAGACATGCACCAGGTATTTTGCAATTTATAAAAATTGATTTTTTTTCCAACCCTCTCAATGGTGAAATGTGTTACTGTTCACTGCTGTCCGTCGCAGATGTCCAGCGCTCCAGTTGTGTCTTACGCATCGAATAACGAGTCGCTGTGGACTTTGATGGTGGTCAATTTGGATGGGAATCCATTCGAAGATCCGCAGGGAGGATTGGTGCACTGGCTGGTGTAAGTTTAAATTGGGCTATATCGTGAAAAAATAGGGATGGAAAGAAGGCACCTTTTTCTAATGACCCTGTTTTTCTCTCGAAAATATCCCTATGTAACAGTCAGGAATCTAAGATTTGTCACAAAGGAAACAAAAACAACCTCAATGTTAATCGCGCGAAAAATGCATACCACTTAGTGCAACTACTGAAAATGTTGTCTGATGTTTAAAAAAAGACAGTCTCGATGCTGCTGTTGAAGATGAAAAAACCGTCTTTTTTACAAAAAGACAATTAATCCATTGTCAGTTTGACAAAAACAAAAAGTCAGTACTGTCAAGCTTTACTTACATCTAGCAAAGACCTGTCTGCCGCACGTATTTATCCTTGTTACACAGAACCAACGTGAAAGGAAATCTACTGGAGACTGGTGACACTTTGGTGCCGTACCTGCAACCGCTGCCGCTCAGAGGCACTGGGTGGCACAGAGTCGTTTTTGTGCTTTTCGCTCAAAATGATACTGTTGATGTGGCTGATATTCGCGAACGATTCAACTTTGTCGCTCGGCATGACGGGTTGGATTTTTACTTGTTTCCTTGCTGTTCAAGAATTAGTTAAACACGGATAATTCGATATATTATCTGCACTCTGCAGGCCGCTTGAGCAGCGGATCCTGGATACATTTTCCTTTTACAAAACTATGGAGGAAACGTTGACGCCCGCGGGGCTATCATTCTGTCAAAGCCAATGGGATAACACAGTTCAGCGTGTTTTTCACCACGTTTTAGGTACATTGCATTTTTTTCAACAACCGGAAATTTCACCAAAATTACCAGTAGTCAAAAATGTTTGACTTTGGTGTTGCAATCGATTTTTTTCGAATGAGGTTAATCTTCGCAGGCCTGGAACAGCCGATGTATAAATTCGACTGGCCTGAACCTGAGTTCCCCGAACAGGAAGAATTCCCGGAGGAACCGCAACCGTTCAATCTGTGAATCTATATTTTTATTTTATCATCACGCGTCGTCTCGAAGGGCGGGGGGTTACAACTGGATGACTTTTCAAATTCAAGATCAATATTTGAAAAAAAATTTAAATTTCTGACGTCGATATCGAAATGAAAACGTTCTCTATTCGATATTGACTGCGATACACGTTAGACAGTTGTTTTGGCTGTCTTTTTATTGCAACTGAAACAAAACGTAAATAAGACCGCATTGAGTTGGTTTGCTCTAAAAGGAACCCTTTTGGGCGAATTAAATATCATCCCAGAAATACCCCAGGACGCCATTTCACTGGCGCGATTACCATTATAATTTTTTTACTATCATACTCCATCACTACTATATCGATGCCTTTTATACATTTTTCTTACTTTCAGATACATGGACAAGTACCGCGACCCACTTGAGGTGGAAGAGCGGCTGCTGAAGGAACGCCTAAATTTGTCAACAATTGAAAACGGTGGTCCCGAGAAACCCGACCCGCCAAATTTTGACTGGCATTATGAGAGGCGCAGATATGCCTCGTGGCACTTTTTGGAGCGGCAAAAGCGAAATATGGCCATTGGGAAATACAGAGCTCTGTATGAGAATAGGATAGAGTGATATTTTGGCGAAGTTTATTGACAGTTTGTATTTATCCAGTGAAGGGATGGCACTTGATTGTTTTATACTGATTTTTTTCTCCACTTCATATATTTATACCCGCTTTTGGGCTATTCTAAAACATCTTATTTCAATTAAAGAACTCAATTTTGATATTGTAATTTAAAGATCCTGCAGTGTAAAAAATGATTTTTCCAACCCTGAACCGGTTTACATATTTTGCTCAAAATGAAAATGAAAATTGTGGCCAGTGTGTCTGTTTTCACTTCGCGACAGTCGCTCGTTTGTGTCGACGGAGTCTCAGCGACTTAACGTTCTTTACCTTCGCGTTGTCTCTGTTGTCATTGTGGTTATGGTAAAATGCTCTGATTTCCGATTCCATTTGTCAAACTCCTCGTTTTTGGGAGTGGTGTAGTGTACGACGTAGGCGTCCTAGTCATGTAGACCCGGTACTCATGTAAGTCTACCCAGTAGTCATGTATACCCGCTAGTCATGTATACCCGCTAGTCATGTACGCCACTAATTAGGAATTGTACACAGGGGTCTCCTAGGGGGGGGGGGCTGCCCCCCCCAAAAAATCGGCCAGCTATCTATCTATCCCGGAGGCCGCTCAGCTATCTATCTATCCCGAGGCAAAGTATTGGCTACTACCAACAAAAGCCCCCCAAATCGCTCAGCTATCTATCTATCTGGAGTGGTTTTTGGGAAATTTTGCCCCAATTTTTGCTTAAAATCACTAATTTTCGCACCTTTTTATAGTTTTTCACCTTCAAAATCGTGCTTTCCGGCTATATACATGGTTATATACCTATTTTTAGCCATTTTATACGTACTTTTGGCTACTTTTGACTGATTATTAGCGATTTTTTCCCATTTCTGCCTTCTTAACCTTGAAAAAGACTACCTTTATATTGTGCCCCCGACAGCCCCCCCCAAGCCTCCCCCAGCCCCCCTCCAGTAAAATTTTCAGCTATCTATCCCTCCGGAGGAGCGATTTGCTATCTATCCAGCCCCCGCGAGGGCCAAAATCCTGGAGACCCCTGATCACAAGACATGAAAACTTATTAGTAGGGCATATTTCTGGCAGTACCAGACATTAGGGTTCAAACGATATGACTTTTCGATATCGATATTCGATATTCGATATTTTTTTCTGAAACTCGATATTCGATATCGATACGATATGGAACCTCGATATCGATATTCGATATTCGATATTGTAAAATGGTCGATATTCGATATTCGATATTTCGATATTTTCGATATTCGATATTGCGATTAGCATTGAAAAAAATTGCCAATTTTGAGAAAATATAATTAAATATTATATCAGAAAATCTCCTAAGGAAAAAATATAATTAAATCTCTTGAGTCATTTTAGAAAATATAATTAAATCTCTGAGAAAATCTCTTTCAGTTCAAAAAAATCTCAGAAAATCTCTCAACTTGAAATATGTTTCATTGGTATTTCAAGTTAAAGCTAATTTTTTAAACTTTAGTTGTTTAAGCTTTAGCTTTGTTTAAGTCTTTCATCAACAATTTTATCAACACATTGTCTACTGACAGCACGCTTTGTACTACTGTTAAGAGCATCGCCATCGTCGCAGCTTGTCGGTCCCTAAAATTGACTAGAGCCCAGCCGACACAGTAGTCCGGCGGTTAGGGCGCTTGTGTTCTATACGAGAGGCACAGGTTCGATTCCCGCCTATGGCAATTGCAATTTTGCACTCTTTCACTACCACATAATATCTAAAAAAATAATAAAAGTATTTAGGTACATGTTTCCTCATAAAACAATACATGAATTTCAGGTGTCATGATTCCAACAGAATTTTTTGTATGACTTTTTTCACCAAATTTTGGTAATTATAGCAAAGCATATTTACATATTGCATATTTACATTTACTCAAACATGCACATACTTGAGTACTGAGTAAATACATTTACATTTCCTTTGAAAAAGGTACCAGTACTCACCTTTATGTATACTTTTTGAAAATATATAAGTACAGAAAATGTATTTCAGATAAGTTTTTATATAAGCTTTTTCAAGCCATAGAATGGGAAAGGGAAAGAACCCCCCCCCCCCCCCCAAAAAAAAAAATAAAATAGGGACAAACTACCAAAAGGGTGCATAAAATATTTCATCACCCTGCAAATATTCACTATTCACCAAAATTTCACTTTCCATCAGTTTAAATTATTGCGCTTTGTTGACTAAATATTCAATCATTGCTAAAAATCAATACATCACACATGTTGTATAGAGAGATTTTCTCGAGAGATTTTCTCAATCAGAAAAAATATAATTAAATCTCTCTGGAAAATCATGGAAAAAATATAAATCTCAGAAAATCTTATATTTTCTGAGATTTTCTGAGATTTTTTAAATATAAATCTCCCAGAGATTTTTTCAATGCTAATTGCGATATGCTTTTGGTATAGCAAGGCAGATTTCAAGTGGCATATTGTATTTTCATGTGGTTGCACACATGTTTAATCATCTCTTTACTGAAATGTGAATGGTACAAGTGATTTGAACAAGCTTTACATCACTCAATGGTAGAAAATAGAAGAAAAACATGATGAATCAAAGTGTATCAGACAAATAACAGTTGGTAGATATTTCAGTTCATCCTTATAACCTAATTGCTTAAGGGCATGTTGCAAAAAAAGTATATCAGCGTTTTCTGGCTTCAAATTTAGCACTCCAACAACAATGACATTATAAATACTGTACTTTTACTCATCAAATACAATACTATAAGCACATCAGATCAACCATAAACATCTCAAAATGAAAATGAGAAGTACATTTGGGGACACAATACAGGTTCGATATATCGAAAAAATGGTCGATATTCGATATCGATATTCGATATTTTTTCAAAATTTTCGATATCGATATTCGATATTAAAAAATGGTCGATATCCGATATTCGATATTCGATACGATATATCGTTTGAACCCTACCAGGCATGCATGCATATGCAGCTGCAAATTTTCATATTTTGGACTTGTCGACTTTTAGAATTAGTTGCCTCAATTATATTTTTTCAAAATCGGCAATTTTTCAATGCTATGCATAATCTAATAAGCACTGAGCACTGGGAATGAATCCTACGTATTTGTTTGTCACTTGATTTGCCACATCACGTTGATGTTACTTGTGAACCGCCACTGTATTTGTTGATGTATATCAGCTTATGCAAACTTGTTTAAATATAGAATTGCATTACAAATCTGAGCAAAGCGTTAACGGGGATTCTAACACATAGGTACTTGTATTTATACGAAACCTCCGTAAATGGCATTTAAAGATTTAGATAACGTAACGTGTATGTAAACATGTACATGTAGATAAAAACAACCATTTATCGGCGCGCGGCCGCAGTTCTCTCACAGGTACATACCTAAATACCAATCCATGCGAGCGTCACAGCAGCGGCGGGCGGCGGGCGCACCGGCCGGTTCTTAGATGCAAATCGTGCACACCGCGGGCGCCGCCGCCGTTGGCGTCGAGCACGACCGCCGCCGACTGCAGGGCGTCATGTTTCTGCGCGCCGGCATCGAGAAGTTGTTGGCTGAGCGCGACGCTAAGCGAGCGCCGCAGTTGAAGAAAGCGTGCGAGCAAGCGCTTGGTGGGTTTGGGTTTCGGCTGATTTTCATTGAGTATTTTCTGTTTTCTACTTGTCCCTTCATTGCTTCCAGCTATCTTTGCAGGGTATGTCAAATTGTATTTCACTAATTTGATCAAAAATGAACTTTGGTCGTTCTAATTGTATTTTGTTGAAAAATGGTAGAGCTATGTAATCTCCGAGCGACTCGACCTGATTTCACTACATTTTAATACACATGTGACATGATCGCGATTTAGTTTCTACTTTTTTGAACCCTGCAAACCTCACAAAACCTACAAATTATCCCTTTCCCACGCAGAAGAACTCGACGCCGAGCTAGCCCGACAACAGGGCGCATCAAAGGCTAATGGTGTAGTTCCGCACGAGGACCGGTCCAGCGCGGTGTTGCCCACGCAGAACATGGGCATCGACGCCGACCGGTACTTGCTGCCGTTTGAGCTCGCCTGCCAACCGGCCAGGGCGGCCAAAACTTCGGTGGGTTCCAGTATCTATTAGACCGTGTTGACTTTTTGGGATCGGATTGGGGTTTCGGGACCGGGATCGGAGTCGGAAATGGCATTTTGAATTTTCAGAGTCGCTATTCGGGTCTCCGGATTGTGATTGGCGTTTTTCCCATAATTTCTAGTTTTCAGGGTTTTCATGATCTTTTAAACACGGTGGGATGCCAGAGAAGTGGGATAAAATTTGCCCCATAAAACAATGAAATAGGATGGAATTTTTCTGTGATAGGGATCGGGATTGGGGTTTCGGGATCGTGTATGTGATTTGCAAAATTTCGGTATCGGGATTGGGATTTTGAAATTTCGGGATCGGGTTCCCGTTTGAACCCCAGGTTTCAGTTTATGGATTCTTAAATGATGCGATTATTACACGGTGAACCCTCCCCCATCACCTCAGGTCGTCGCTCTGGACTGTTTGCAAAAGTTGATAGCACACGGGCACTTGACAGGGCGGCTGCCGGACCCAGCCAACCCAGAGTGCGCACTAATTGATCGCATTGTGGAGGCTGTGTGCGCGCCCTTCACCGGGCCAAACACTGACGATGTTGTACAGCTGCAGATTATCAAGGTGTGCTTTGTTTTTCCAGCTTGATGTAGCAAAAAATCGTGTTTTCGTTGGCTGGGATAATACCCAAACCCTCGAATAACCCCCCTTGAGTAACACCCCCTTGAACAACTCCCCCGTGTTGGCCGGGTGAGAAAAAATAGCCCGCCTTTAATACCCCATCTCCCTCTTGAATAACCCATCCTGTGACGGGTGGAAAACATGCTGCAAAAATAAAAAAACCGATCGATCTAGTCACGCAGACCAAAAAAGCCACAAGGAAACAAAAAATACAAAAAAATGTGAGCCTACCGCAGTGGCATTCGTGGTATGAATCAAATCCATGTTTTCCTGAAACTTCTGAATAAAAATAACCCCACCCCTTGAATAACTCCCCTTCCCTTGAATACCCCCCCCCCCCAAAAAAACACACAAAAAAACACCCACTGACGAAAAAAAAATCCCCTGGGTCTTATTCGAGGACTTGCGGCAGATAACTCACCATTCATAGGCTCTGTTGACACTGGTCAGCAGCCAGTGGTGCGAGGTGCACGAGGCGGCGTTGTTGTTGTGCGTGCGCACCTGCTTCAACATCTACCTGGCCAGCCGCAACAAGATCAACCAGGCCACGGCCAAGGCCACGCTCACCCAAATGCTCAGTATTGTCTTCACCAGGATGGAGGCTCAAGTTGTTGGTTTATTGGGTCATTTTTGGGCGTATTGTCTCATGTACTCGGCGGAGCTCATGTTGTGCATTTTTCTGAAGGAAACACCATCATGACGACACCGTAAATAAAATGGAGAATTTACCGAGAAAAAATAAATAACGTTTCGGGAAAAAAGCGTCGTTTCTTTTTCCTGTTTACATGTTTTATTTCGTCTAAAAGTGCGTGCATAAATACGTTATCGACTAAGACATAGGGTTCAAACGGGATTGACTTTTCGGGATCGGGATCGGGATTCACTTTTTGAGATTTCGGGATCGGGATCGGGATTGGGGTTTCGGGATCGGGATCGGGATTGGTATTTTGAGATTTCGGGATCGGGATCGGGATTGGCCGGGATTGGGGTCACGGGATCGGGATTGGGATTGGCATTTTTTCGGGATCGGGATTGGGGTCTAGGGATAGAGATTTTCCTCACTGTTCTGGCATTCACAGTTGTTCATAAAGGTCTCAAAACACTGTTGGATGCCAGAAAAGTGACATAAAATGGACGCTGGGGGTTTGCGTTCACATTTTTGCATGCAAAAATGTCTTTTTTTCACTTTTTATAATTTCCACTATTTTTTCCGGGATCGGGATCCCGGACTTGGGAGATTCTCGGGATCGGGATTTGAAAGTTTTCGGGATCGGGATCGGGATTGGTATTTTTGGATTTCGGGATTTAGCAGTCCCGATCCCGATTCCGAAACTTTTCAAATCCCGATCCCGAGAAACTCCAAAGTCCGGGATCCCGATCCCGGAAAAATTAGTGGAAATCATCAAAAGTGAAAACACGGGCGTTTTTGCATGCAAAAATGTGAACGCAAACCCCCAGCGTTCATTTTATGCCACGTTTCTGGCATCCAACAGTGTTTTTAGATCTTTATGAACAACTGTGGATGCCAGAACATTGGCCAAAATCTCTATCCCAAGACCCCAATCCCGATCCCGAAAAAATGCCAATCCCGATCCCGTGACCCCAATCCCGGCCAATCCCGATCCCGAAATCTCAAAAAACCAATCCCGATCCCGATCCCGAAAAGTCAATCCCGTTTGAACCCTAATGACATGCCTCGCTTTTTTACTGACGTGTGTCATCCTCTAGCCACAAATTTACAGGACGCAGCTATGCAGAACCCTGCCGGCTCAGGCTCGCTGATATTCGGACATGTGCTCCAAAAGGACGCCTTTCTTTTATTTCGTGCTCTGTGTCGTCTCTCC
>CAXIWS010000683.1:0-18295 GCA_964036195.1 Sphaerolaimus hirsutus | reverse complement strand
AAGTAGCCAAAAGTAGGTATAAAATGGCTAAAATAGGTATATAACCATGTGTATAGCCGGAAAGCACGATTTTGCAGGTGAAAAACTATAAAAAGGTGCAAAAATTAGTGATTTTGAGCGAAAATTGGGGCAAAATTTCTCAAAAACGACTCCAGATAGATAGATAGCTGAGCGATTTGGGGGGGGTCTTTGGGGGTAGTAGCCAAAAAATTTGCCTCGGGATAGATAGATAGCTGAGCGGCCTCCGGAATAGATAGATAGCCGGCCGATTTGGGGGGGGGGGGCAGCCCCCCCCTAGGAGACCCCTGCCCGCAACCCGCAAACACCCACAGAATTTTTCAGTAGTAAATATACACACTCCCATAAACGCAATTACTATCAAGTTAAACAATGGAAAATCCACAACTTACAATTTACTACTCAATGAGATAATTTACAATTTCCGTATGAGAGGGATGAAGTAAAAATGCATAAACCCGACAAGTTATAAAAATTACCTTTCAAACCACCCTAGAACCTAACTTGCGTATGGGAAAGCCAACAGTGAACATATCGCAGTTGACGTCAAGCACGCACAAAGCCAATTCCATCCCAATTTCAATCCGGTTTGGAGACTTGAACTGCCAGTTCCTGATTTGCGTCGATCCACTGACATTGACGCGGCATTCTGCGAAATTTTGCACGCGGATGTCGAACCAACGCGCACGCGCGCACTGAGCCAATCAATGAAAGAAACTTTTCTTTGGAAACTTACGCGATGCTGGCAGCAGGCAGGTGATGACAGACGTTGGATACGCCATCTGAAGCAGTGTTAGAATTTGAGATGACAAAAAATCTGACAAAAATTGTAATTGTAAATTTCGTCGTTCAAGCCCAACTAGCTTGTGTGATTCGACCCCAGGAGCACATATTTAACGTGTTTTTAATAAAAAATTTATTGTTATAAAAACGGGGTTGTTAAAAAAACGTTTTTAACCGTTTTTTTCATCCCTAGCGCTACGGATCCTAATATAACGCAGGCCATTGCTAGGCAAATTTGAATTCAAAATATAAATCAACAGTAAAAACCAACCAGTGAATTCGGCATTCTATGACACTCTCGTGAGATCTCTTTGATCGTCTCTAGATCTTCAAATCGATACAACTCATCATCGGCATCGACAAAATTCAGTTGCCACAATCCGTTGTATCGATCTCTGGTCAACTGAGCGCGCTCGCGGATGTGACGATCGTATCGAAGGCACAGCAGAGGTGTACAGTCCCGCTGGCTCAGCTCATTGAGAGACATCTGTGTGGCAATGGGTTGGGTTGAAGATCACAGCAGGATCCGGCAGCTGTAGACAACAAACACCGCATGGCAACTGCGCTCAGTGGACAACTGCGTGCGCGCACTGGGTCGCAATCAACGCATCGCTAGGGTGTCAACAAATTTTTTTATGGAAAACGGAAACGGAAATTTTTTTGCACTTGCCGGAAAACGGTAAAAATTTTGCACTTGCCGGAAAACGGAAAAAATTGCCTGCGGAAAGCGGAAAGGGAAAACGGAAATTTGACACCCTACGCATGGCTACCCCGCTCGCGCCCGACTGGCGCCAGTTTGGCCGCACAGCCGCCGCTTTTGTGCGGACGCGCATTGCTAGCGTTCCAAAAGTCTCTAGAGTTTATTTTGATTCATTTTTTAAATATAGCTATCTTTTAATATAATATATACTCGGCGGACAGCACACCTAGTGTGAAAACCTACCGTAATTTAATGAATAAAAGCTCGGGATAAATTTCGTAATAAATTATTCCATAGTACAAACGAAATATTATAATAAAAAACTGTATAATTTTTGGTTCATTATTCAGATGGGTTATGGTAGGTTCTCATATTAAGTGTGATGCCGCCGAGTATAACTAAAAATAAATAAAAGAAAAAATTTCATATTTATTTATATTAACTCCAGGTTTTACTGGAGAGATTTAATTTTTTTTTTGAAAAGAACAAAAAAATCTAATTTATTTTTATGTCTATTTTCGCTAGGTTTTTTTCAGCCACAGCTATTATTTTTTGATTATAAATTCTTTATATAATATTATTCATTAATTTTTCTCGGGGCGACTTTCTGAGATTATATTTTCTGAAGTCATTTTTGGAACGCTAGTCGCTGCACTCATAGAATGTAGACACGCGCAGCACCATTGGCGCCAGCTTGGCGGGCGCCCTGCGGTGATGGGGATGTACCGGTTGTAAAGTAAACCCGGCCGTAAAGTAAAGGGTGCTACTTAAGGCCGCGCATCATTACGGCAGAGTTGTTAAACGTACTGAAGTTTTTTTTCAAAGTAAACGTAAACGTAAAGTATTTTTTTTAGTCTCACCGGATTTACTTTACGGCCGGGTTTACTTAACGGCAGAGATCTTGCCTGCGGTGATTGCGGTCCAGTGCGCGCACGCAGTCTACAATCCGCAGCAAATTTTTTTGGCTACTATCCCCTTTTACCATTTAGGCACGGCGCTGCAAACAAAAAAGATAAAAACTGAAAAAAAATCCCAATACCTATCCCGGTCGCGAATCGTTGATCCTGTTTGACCCCTATCACGAGGTGGTGTGGTTAAGTGACAATTACGCGTTTGCGTGAATAACTTGTGAACGAGTGGAGCGATTGCAGCCATTGTTTGTGGAAACATTTCCTATCTAGTTGTTAATGTTCACATCATATTTGACTTTCATCCGACCACCCACTGAGTAGTTATTTGAAATCTAATCTGTCGGTCTAAATTGCCGCACCCTGTACATATAAAGCCTCACCAAAATCACACATCGGAGACCCCTGTCGATTAGAATATCGACTCACCGGCACTAGTGAGCTTTGAATTATGCCAGTCATTTCCTGGTTCAGATTTACGCTCTGATCGGTGTCCACACGGAATCGGAAAATGCCATTTTCCTCATCCAACGCAAGCACAGTGCCGATTATCTGGTCGCCTATTCCAGCCGGTAGAGAAAGTGCGTTTCCGAGTTCTATCGCGTCGGGCACCGCGCTGAAAAAAGTTTTCGGGGAAGTGGGCGGAGTTAAGACTACGATGTCGAAAATCGAACGTCAATCATCGGCCAATATTTCATTTAGAATTTTCTATTGAAATAAATGACCCACTTTCTTATGCTTTCCCAAGGCTTCCACAATACTGGCCCAGCAGCTGTGGGCAACAAACCACAGTAGGGCGAACCTTAGCCGAGATATCCCACTCCCTAAGCCCTACACCGCAGGGTTGATGCTAGGGTTGGCAAGCGATTTTTTTTTACTCCGATTTTTTTTTAAATCGGAGCCCCTGCACCGATTTAAAAAAAATCGCTGGGGGGAAATTTGGTACTCATGCACTAGGTAAAATCCAAAAATTTTGTGTGCATGCGAGCAGTTTCATGCAAGCAATCCACCAGTTGCTTTTTTCATGGCTTTTACAAGCGATTTGGTGGTGTGCTTTTAAGCATATAAGGTAGGCTGTGAATCATTGGGGGTAGTATACATTGTTTTGCTACGTGTTTTCATATCAAACATGAATGGAAATGCATCCATGTTCACTTCAAAAATGATTTTTATTGTGTTCTCAGCAAAAAACATGCCATTTCTGCAAACAAAATTGCAAATGGTCGATGAAATTTTATTCACGCAGCAAATACGAAAATTTTATTACTTTTAAACTTCAAAATAACTGATTTTAAAGCTTTTCCACAGCTCTACAGTACTTATATTACCACAGAAAGAAAAATCGTTATCGTTAAAAAATCGATTTTTTTCCAACCCTAGTTGATGCCCACATCAACCAAATGGGCCGTGATTTTGGATGTCGACATCCAGGCAAACAAAGACTCACACAACATCCAGCTGTTCAGGGTCGGACTCGGAACCGGGCTCGCTCTGCTTGTCGGATAGTTGACCCTGTTCATCGACCACAGTCTCAACACCGTTGTATGGCGCCCAGTCGCTAGCCGGTCTAAAATGTTATTAATTATTATTATTTTTTATACTTTATGAATAATATGATATAAATAAATTTAACTCTAACTCTTTTTGGAGAAATTGATGGGTTATGGGAAGTGTCAGAAATAAAGTAAGTTATGGGACATGACAGAAAAAACATAGATCTCGTTTTCGACCTCAAATGGATGCATACCAAGATATGACGTAATTACTATTTCAATTAAATCTGAATCGCCAAACTCAACTTGTACTTGGCAGATCGGAGCCATACTGCATTTCTGTCGCATAAGAATTCTGATCAGTTGAACTGAGTGGCAGTGCAGGTAGGCTGTACAAAAGAACAGAAACATAAGGCACATAACGATATATGGAAGGATTAAGCTGAACAAACGCGAATAACACATTCAAATACAAAATGCAAACTCACGATACACCGGAGACATGCTTGCTGATTAGACCCACCCCTGGATTGTCCCTGGTACATAACTTTGGGTCGAAACTAGGCTTTTTATCACAAAAACGAGGGGGGTCGTTGACAGCCCCAGGAGGCTCGTCAAACGTGTTGAAATACTGCCCGACATCAACTGCATTTGTACTGAAAAAATTACTGTTGTTAGAAAAAAAGGGGTGGAGGGTGGATCAATTGTGGATAACAGGGTGGATAAAATGCGTCAATTTTGAACTCACTTGAAGATTTCCATCTTATCCTGGGGCGCCTCGGGCAAGGGGGTTGACAGCAGTACAGGCCTTGTAAGATCTTCGGTCGATCTAAAAACGTCGAGAGTCTTTCCCGGAAATTATGCCGTGGTTCATATATCGTACCCAATCGACCAATTTTAAATACCTAGTATAATTTGAGAACAACATCGTTAGCCTGCAATTTCAAAACTAAGATTGTAAGAGGATCCGATAAATAGATATTTAATTGTATGGTGAATCGTTGGCGCAAAACGGAACTCAAAAATTGCCAAGGTGAACAGTTTTGTGCAGTGAGACTAGGTATAAAAAATCACACTTATTGATGCACAGACCCAAGGGTCTTGTACATTTTGACCCCGGTGGGGGGGGGGGGGGGGGTTCAAACCCCTCTACTACCAGTTATATACATTTTGCTCTACAATTTTCGCAACTGTAGGAAGATAATCGCGCCATTCGTAGACGCCTCACAATGCCGCTCCACACACAGCGCTTTTTAAAACAAGTTCGAACGTTTTTTGGCAAAGTATGAATTCCGTATTTATTCTAATAGAAGAGCGCCGTTCTGTTTTTTTCGTCAACCTCCAATAGAATGGCAGGTTAACAAGTTGACAAAAAAAAAGAGCGGCACTCTTCTATTAGAAGAAACACTGTATGCATACATTGCCAAAAAACGTTCGAACTTACTTTGAAAATCGCTGTGTGTGGAGCGCCATTAGCGCCAAAGACCGCTTTATAAATTTTTTACACAGCACGCTTAAAAACACCGGAAATTGTCACTTCCGGGATTTTTTCTTGCATCCGGGAAGGGGGAGGGCGCCACCCCCCCCCCCCCCGTCCGTGTCGACAACACATGTATTTACACCTACAAGTTAAACATACAACATAGTATATTCCTGTGGAGACCGCCGGGCCGGGGAAAGGTTGAAAGGGTTCGTGCACATGTCGACACTAGTTTCACCCGCATCTGCCCCAGATACGTATCTCATTGCGTCCGCCACCGCGCTGCCCTGCAATATAAAATGTAAGTGATGAGATGATAGTCGTTGGGTAGACACCGTAAAGAACCACCCCCAGATTGTCAGCTAACTGAAATCTCACCCTTACCGTGAGAATGAGCGATACATACTGAAATTTCGTGTTACGCGTTCGAACGTTTTTCTGACGCAGAACTCATAAATCGTTATTTTTATATAGAAAAACAGGCCCACAAAAAAAAGTTCAAAGGAAATGTCTTTCAAGCAATTAGCATGAGCTTTTCCTTCTACAGGTTGCCGTTCGGCAGATGCCTCATTTCCTCGTTTTAGTTCAGCTTCCAAAAAACGTTGAAACACATAACTCAAAAATTCACTGTGGTGACTCATTCACTCATAAAGCTCTCAAAAATCGAACTTTTCAGCCATCAACTCATAGTGTTTCAGTAGATTTTGAACCTGCTTGGCTATACATGACCTGAAAAACATAAAAAGCCAACAGCTACCGTAACTAGCTATTGAGCTATTGGTTGAGCATTTCCCCCGGTGACTCACTACAAGGCATACACGACCCACGATATTACAGAGCCGATACATGGTCATAAACTTTTGTGGGCTAGAAAGTGCCGCAAGTATTTACAATTAAGCGATTGCAACGTCGTGCATGGAATATACAGAGTTCGAGTAGGAAGCGTGCAAGTTACCGGATGGGGTCACGTAATCGGGTCACGTATGACAAGTAGGCCCACGTCCAAGTTACCGGACGGGCATGATACTTTCAACGATTTCTCCCTAATTTTGCTTCAAATCGATCTATTTTCACCGGCATAATCGCTATTTTCGTCTATATATTTGATTAAATACCCATGTATTTTATTTATAGCGATTTTGACATTTTGGGCCGGCTGCCAACTTGTCATACAGGGCATCTCCGATGAAAACCGGTGGACTGAAAACGACCACAAAATCAAAAGGTTCAACTGAAACGTCACCGTTTTGTCCATGGTGAGCCGAGATCCTAGTTGTGGTTCTACGGTGTGCTACATCTCCGAAGACCGTTCGGAAGCGCCACAACGGTTCACTATACTTATTGTCAGTACTTTTCTATTGCATACGGCGTGGCGTGGGTCACTGGGTGTGCAACAGACGGCCAGTTATAGGCTTTTCGCCATATTGGATTTTCGGGGGTCAATGGCGTGTTCATAAAAATATGGCTTTTGCCTGTGCTATGGGATATTCTGTGTATGCGCGTGAAATAAACCGCTATATTTACTGCTCAATAATCCAGAATGCTCGAACTGGCGCCGCCAGGCCCACCGCGTTCAACACGCAATTTTATTCAATCTAAAGTTGATTTTATCAACTTTAGATACGGACACATGTTATCTTTTACATAAAAATCGGCACAGATTACACTTCAGATTAGCCATGAAGATATAGAGCACACGTCAAACTTGCCACGCATATGCAGAAGGTTTGCATAACACAGGCAGTGTACTATTATTGCATGCGGCCATTGGCCCCGTTACGACGTTAATCAGCTTAAGCCGCATAATGGTGTCTGTTGCACAGCCGTAGACCCAAGCCACGCGCCGTATGCAATAGAAAAGTACTGACAATAAGTATAAAACGCCGCCACAACGACCCGCCTTCTTTTTAGGAAGAGTTCCCGCATGTGAACTTGGCACCCTGCCAAAACAATTTTCGGATACACCGGTTTGTACATCACAACTAGCGTATTGGTTGCCATTAGCGACCATTTCCGGCAGCTTAATCGCATTCCGCGCCAATTATTGGTGATGCGGACAGATATTCTGCTCTTTTACTCTCGTTCTTACAATATCCTATTGTTTTCAACTGTATCCAATACATACTTGGACTCAAGCCCAGTAGTTTTTGAGTTTACAATGCGACAGTTGTAGCAGCGATCAGGAACGTGTCCAGAACAAATGTATCATTCCCTCGTGAGACGAAACAGCGCGCAACACGCTTACGCGACGGTGATAAATGTAACGTGCCCACGCGCAACCGACTATCCAGCTGCCCTAGTTTGGCATTCTCGCCAAGATAATCTGTTGGTTTTGGTTATGGTAGTTGGGTTTACATCACGCCACTCGCTGCGCAATTGCATGGCGCCAGCGGTTCTTTATGAGGTCTACTGACGGTTCACTATACAATTCTGTTATGAACGCGCATCTCCTCTGTAACGCGCGCAATTGCAAGCACATAACGAAATGTTGGCAGCGAGCCAAAATGACGTTCGTAGATTGTTCTCAATAAAAGGTCATACTGGATAAATTCAACCAGAACGAAGTGGAATCAGTCTGCCCAAACTCGAAATCAAGGCAAAAGTAATCGTTCCGAAGTGGGACATACCGAATGTGGTTAAATAATACCTCTGGGAAATCTTTTCACCAGACTTTTCGAGGGAGGGGGGGGGCTATTCAAGAGGGAGAATTGGTATTTCGTCAAAAGTTACAAGCATGTTTCTATGAACTGATTTCATGAAATATGCTTTATTAACAACAGAACATGCCATTTTTGTTCACATTTTATTATACACAAAAAGGTTATGTTATGCCTAAAGCGGGGATTATTTTTTCTTAACTCGTCTAGGGGGGGGGGGGTATTCAAGCGGTGACATCAAGTCTGCATTACCCACAACACATGACTTTTCTCGCAAATTTTATAGACTCCTTCGATAGAAATACTTTTCACGGAACACAATCCGAAGCCAGAAAATTTCCTTCCGTCGAATGATTCACAATCACATGCACTGAATATCACCGAAATAGAACCAGTGCGTCCTTTCTAAAGGATTTGAAGAAAACAGAATTATCCACGCTGTTCTCGTTGATCGACTTCAGGGAGCTCTTCACCAGTTTGCCAAGTGCGACCAGCTTACGTCGCTCCGGCCGCAATATACGGTCGCTACCCAACCGGTCCTGTAAATTTTGCAAAGGTGTACCTAATGAACCTTTTTGGTGACAGAAAGGTGGAAAAAAGTGCCAGGCGAAATGTAGTTTCTGTAACTGGCAAAAAGGGTGAAAACAGGCGTAAATTGCATTTCTCTTTGCGTAGTTTCGCGCAGCGCGCCAAAAGTCAGGGAGTCCGCAAATTGCACCATGGCAATCACTGAAGGCAAGGAAAAAAAGAAATGAAAACGAACCTTGATTTTGCCTAATGTCCCATAATGAGGTGAAATGTTGTGTGGGCGAGAAATTTCAACCGTTGGTGTGTAAAATATTTAGCTATCAAGAAATACAAAAAAATCTGGAGATACGTAAATACACAAAAAATACCGTACCCAATTCCTGAAACCACGAAAATCGAATGAGTAGCGCATGAAACATCAATAATTCACATTAGTTTGAAACGAATTTACTCAGTCCACTGGCCACCTCATTGTGGGACAAACCAAGCACCAAAAAGCTTCTTGAGATCCTTTGCTGTGCCAGCGCGCTGTATGCATTCGATCAAGAAATCATCCGAATTTTTCCCAGCCTGGAATCAACATTCAAAAGAATGGCAGTGTCGCGCAATTCTCGCACAAATTGAGAACCTCAGTATAAACTGGACGGAAAACATACTTTAACTCCCTGGAGAAAGCAGTTTTCTGACTGCAGTGTGCGATCATTGCCGCATACCGCACGAAATTGCGCATTGTTAATACAACTTCAAAATAGTGAAAAAGGTAAATACAAATACTGTAAAACGCTTTTTCACGCTGTTTATCGACTCAAAAATTTCAATCGCATTTGCTTTACAAATGAAGGGTTTTGCTCATCATTGGCCCTTTGCCAACACGGAGTCATGAATAACTAGAGTGCTGAGGCACGCAATCCGTCGAGTTTTTCCACCATAAAGACACTTTAAAATGCACCTTTTGTACTGACATCGCATCATATTCCTCCCTCGTAATGGGCACCCCAACGTAATCATTACTGCCAAGCTGCACATTGCGACGGCTGTTTTCAATATTTGCGTCAACTTGCGGCAACTCTCCCGACCCAGATTGAGTGGTCGATGGTAGACACTCACGCAGCAGGTTCTGCAGCAATCACAAAAGAAATTATCAAGCATCACACGTAACAGAAACAATAAAAATTAAATGGCACTACATCAAATGAACTATGCTCACGTTGACATTTAAAATGACACAGAACACCAAAATTCAGTTGAATTAAGTTGACAGGAATTTTCTGTCAACTATGGCCATATATTACGTAACAGGTAAAGCGAACAAACTGGTTTCGTGCACTGCAGCTGTAGCTGGAACAATCGAGAAAATTGCCGCTTCCGTTCTGTTCCATCTTGAGAGCCAAGATGTTGGGGAATGTGCACAGTGGGCGGCAGCCAATCGACATCGCTGCGAGTTGATGATAAATCAGTTGAATGCGGTAATTGATAGTATTTAACAAAAGAACCATTGATACACAAAACTGACCACTGATTATCCCCAGCCGTGACCAAAATCGCGCGAACATCGCCATAGAGCGCAGCTACGCTATAAAACACGGATGCACACTGGGCACGTACAGCAGCGCAACAGGCGAGCAGAGCGCTGGCAGACATCTCGTATTGGCACGACAGCACTTGTGCGCAACTCAGTCTACCTGAAAGGGGGTAGGGGGTGAGGGTCGGTCAGTCGGCAACTCACTGATGAAATGGTGCCAGAGATGTCTATACGGGCAACAAACGATCAGAACGTGCATGTAGCCAGTGATTACCAGTAACCACATTATTCCACCACCAGGGGTCTCCAAGGGGATAGGCGCCCCCCCCCCCAAAAAAAAGAAGAAAATCCGCCAGTTATCAATCTATCCCGGAGGCCGGTCAGCTATGTACCTTCCTTTCTATCTATCTAAAGGCAAATTTTTTGGTTACTATCCCAAGCCCCCCCCCCAAATCGCTGTAGGGCGATTTTCCCCCAAAATCGCTTTTCGCCTTCTACACCATGAAAACGACTCTGTATATTTTGCCCCCGCAACACCCCAGGGGTAGGAAACGGGGGGGGGGGTTGGAGGTGGCTTACCCAGCTATCTTCCCTATCTTCAGCGATCTATCCATCCGGAGGAGCGATTTGCTATCTATACAAACCCCGGAGGGTCGAAATCTAGAAGACCCCTGCCCCCCCAGAAAAATTTTCAGCTATCTATCCCTTCGGCCGGATTTCCCATGTATCCAGTCCCCGCGAGGGTCAAAATCTTGGAAACCTCTGGCAGCGCGATTTTCTGCACAAAGCACAATCTAGCAAAACTGACCACAATCAAGGCACAGCTTGACACATCTGACCAGAAGGTCGGCACTTAACAAAAGTTGTGCCGCCAACAAAACCAGACCAGAATGCCCGCTGTTTAAGTGGCTGCGAGGGTCCAAATGTTGCAACTCATGGAATCGACACAGCGCTCCATGCACCCCAACCGCTGACTGAAATGAGTCGAGCGGGTTGAATGAAACTAAATATCGTATATCCTCAAATAAGTCTATGTGGGTTTTACCTGGTGCCAGTTCCGCAAATTGAAAAGTGAGAAGTAAAATGGCAAAAGTGAAGTGAAATGGCAAGTTTATTGGCAAAAGCGACGTAAAAAATAAAAAGTGATTTTGCTATTTTACTTGTCAATTCACTTCGCTTTTGCCATTTCACTTCGCATTTGTCATTTTACTTCTCACTTCTCTACTTGCGGAACTGGCCCCCAGCTGTCGCTAACATAACGATATATACAGGATATTACTAAACAGAAAACAATAAATGTAACCTGAAAGAAACGGTGACCCCTCAACGGGTTGTTCATTGAAATTTTCAACTTCCCCAAAACGTATTTCTCATCAACGAGCCATTTTTCGGGCGAAATCCGCTGCACAAATGCACCGAGCTTCATTAACAGTTCCCGCCGCTTTACTGGCATTTTGTCGACGTGTTGAACAGAGAAGGCAGACGACTGTCCAGAATCCTGAAATCAGGATTCAAACGGGATTGACTTTTCGGGATGTGGATTGTTTTGTTTTTAGTTTTTGGGATCGGGATTGGGGTTTCCGGATCGGGATTTTGGACACCGTTCTCATATAAAAGGTTTTTATCTAATTTGCCAAAAATGGTCAAAAAATACACCTGGGTGCAATAAAAGTGGTATAAATTCCGTTCCGTTGACATTTATCAGTACAAAAAGTCATTTTTTCACGTTTTTCATAAATTCTATATATAATTTCCTTCATAAGTTTTCCGGGATCGGAATTATAAATTTTTTAGGACCGAGGTCGGGATTCCTTTTTTGAGATCAGGACTGCCAATAAATCCCGAAAAATTTCGGGATTCGCGATCCCGCTTGAACCCTAGTGACAAGACAACATATATCACAAAAAATCAAACTGACAACATGTTCTCGGACAAGTTTCTTCGCACGGAACAAGGGATTACAAATTTGACCATCCATCGAACCGCCCACATCAACACCCTCACTCCATTTGGATAACTTTGTCCTCTTGTTTCGCATGCTCAATATTTCTAAGGGCTCTTTTGGGCGGGATCAAACTATTGGTGACGCCAACTCTTTTCCTGCCGACAGTTTTGCCCTTGTAGCTGGATCCTTTGATCTGAGTGTGTTTTTCGACCCTGGCGCGGGTTTTTTCCTCAAGCAACTGCTGCACCGTGGCCGGCGCGTCCGGGTTCAAAGGGGGGCTGACTGGAAGGGGGCCACTGGCGCTCGGGCCGCAGGAGATCTGGGGGTAAATGTTTTGTTGGATAGTGTTTGATGACAATTATATTTAGTGTGTATTCGTGATTTGTTATTAAAGATGTCACTAAAAAAATTCTCAAATAACTTTTTGGGATTCGAAATCGTTTGCCACGTTATCAGGGTTACGAAAATTCATCAAAAATACGACACGGAACGAAAAAATACGCCTGGCGGCAGTCCCAGACCATGTAAAGTGTCAAATATCATGCAAAATGCCAATCGAAACAAAAAAAAGAAAATATTTTTTTAAACTAAACTTAGCAATTGACACTTTACTTTACATTTGTCATGACAATTGACACTTTTACATTTTTCATGGCAATTGACACTTTGCATGACATGTTACATGACATTTTACACTTTACAAGGTCTGGCACCAGTAATACGTCACACCTGACCAAACAATTCCAATTCAAACATCAATGTCAACTACCTGATAACGCTCAGTTGCCAATGGGTTCGGTTTCCTGGCAACTGCAGTAGTGGGTGCCCCGACGTGCACAGCGGGCTCAGGCTCGGCTGCAATCTCGCTGCTCGAAGATTTCGCCTGCCCGCCGGGAAGCACGTGCGAAAAACGGCACTTCTCCGCCGATAGTTTGCACCGACCCTTGCGGAACTTCCAGCACGGCGCAAGGCGTTCTGCGCAATGTTTTTTTGTTGAATGAATTGGAAGCAGTGGCGTAGCCAGGATTTTTGAGCGGGGGGGCGGATTGTATACGGACCCCGGCGAACGGGGGTGGGGCGGCGCCCCCCCCCCTAAAATTTGGCCCCTGTAGTAAGGGCATGGGGCCATGGCGCCAGCGCCATTCATAGGCGCCACGCCATGGCGCCGACGCCATTACTAGGCGCCACGCTATGGCACCATTGGCGTTGGTTTTGGCGCCAAATACAGCTGTATTCGTATGTACGTTACATACGCGTTACATGCGCGTTGTTTTAAATCAAGGCGTAAAAAAAATTGATTTTTTTCCAACCCTACTTCCAAAATCTCAACGTCGCAGCAGTCAATAAACAAACTCAAAAGTTCCCAAAAACAACCTTTCTTAAGTTCCTCGCTCAGCTGCACGTGTTTCTGCAGCACTTGCACGTTCTTGATCTGTTCCTGTTCCCACTCCGAGTGGAAAATCGTGCTGCGCGCATTCGCTTGGTCCAAAACCTGGCTCGCTGACGGCAGCGCCGCCGCTCGCGGGGCTGACTGCGGTCTGCGGTGAATTTGTGTCATTGTAGCGATTGCCTAAACTAGACAACAGTATTCTACAGCGGAGAATTTGCGTTGATAGTCAGGTACTTGGCAACGTGCCAAGCTCGACAGCAGAGATAGCTACAGGGGTGGGGAACAGGGGGTGGGCATAACAGAAAATACCTTTCGGAATTATAAATTTATGGCTTTATAATTTACAAGTAATTGGTGGCAAAGTAGGGTTCACTGATGAATCGCATCGCAACGGCTTCAGGCCACGGCAAATCAAAAAACGCCAGTGACGCTAATTTCGCATCTTAGCAGTGCCAAAAAGTACACCGCGGCAAATCACACAACCTGCAGCAGCCGCTGCATATTTGCCAAACAATGCGAAACATTACAAACTTGGAAGAGTCGTCGGAATCGCTATCCGAATCGGCAGTTTGCAAATAATTGACTGGTTGCGCGGCGCCGCGGCCGGTCACTAGCGCGGTTTCCCCCTGCTGCTGATCGAATGCTTCCGACTCGCTGTCGCCGCTGTCAGAGTAGTCGCCGATCGCCGCCAAAGACATCACATTGTCCGGGGGACGGGAAGCTGGACGATCGTTGCACGTATTTAGACTTGGCCCACGTCCAATTTTTTATTGGATACGGTTGGATTTAATTGGATATAATTGGATACTATTGTACGAACGAGAGTAAAACGTGGGATTTCCGTCCGCACCACCGATAATGGTCGCGGAATGCGATTTAGCAACCGGAAATGGTCGCTAATGGCGGCCGCCACACTAGTTGGCATATGTATGTGATGTATGTGTGCAGACAAGCTATCCAAAAACTGTTTTGACCGGCTGCCAAGTCTAAATAAGGTATTGTATATCCCCAAATCTGGATTTTGAAACTTTTCTTTTTTGATGAAAAACATGATAAAAGACATTGGCGCTACGCACACTGAAGCCGAAATATTCGGCATACGCACGTTTTTGACAAATGCCGAATTAAATGCTGAATAGAAAAAAACTTGCTGAACTCAAATCGTCCGTACTCTTGAAAATTAGGCGGTTTGTCAATTCAGCATGTATTTCAGCATTCAAAAGATGCGTACACTTTTTCATGCGGAAACCATTCGGCAAAATCAGATGAAATGTTGAATGCTGATAACGCTCAAATTTGTCCGAATATCGTGCGCACGTTTTCAAAATTCAATATGGCAGCCCCTAAAATGCCGAATTTAAAATGTCCGAACGGCAATTTTTCAATTCGGATTCGGCAGATGAAAACGTGCGTATGCCGAATATTTCGGTTTCAGTGTGCGTAGCGCCATTGGCAAAGTGGCACGCGCGGTTCGGACGTTTTTTGCACGATCGGAATTCAAAGGCGGAATTTAAAAAATGGGTGGAATTAAAAATCGTCCGAACCGACCCAAATTTCAGTAGTCTTTTAGATTTGTCGTAAATAAAATCGTCCGAACCGACTTTACAATTCCGCCCGGGCGGAAATTAAAAACGTCCGAACCGCCCGTGCCACTTTGCAGTGTGCGGTGGGCCTATGGCCATCGACATCGACGCGTTTCCGTACGGGGGACACAACTTTTTTCCATCGCTGACATTCGTGAAAAAGAACGTCAAAAAGTTGATTATGTGTAAAGTGTACAGCACCATATTCTTGTTCATCACCGCACCAGGGCCCATTTTTCAAAACTACGCTTTTAAAAAATATTCCACGTATACGCAAGAGTATTTTTGAGCGTAACGTCCCAAGTGTTGCGATTTGAGTGAGCCAGCAGCGTAGAGTGACGGCACAAATCAAATAATTACTAATGCAAAATCTTTTTCAAACTGACTAGACTACCACATCGGCGGTGCATAATGTTCAAACTGCGAGGGAAAATTCTGAAAACAGCCAGTCGAGGGCACACCCACGCCAATTCCAAGAGTGGAGAGGCAAAAATACAACTTCTAAGTGACATTTTGAGTAATTTCACTAGGGGCAAGTGATGATAATGGTAAAAAGTCAATTTTAATAAAGAAATTTAAATTTCAAAAGAGAAGTTAATTTATAAAGTGAAATTTTTTAAATACGTACATATTTTCATTTATTGATTTTTGTTGTTGTCTTTTCACTTGCCACTATCTTGACTATTCTTGACTTACCACATAAATTTTAATTTAATTTTAATTGACTGAGGGATGGATTGACCTTTTTGATGGATATATTCGATGCCATTGCCACTTTAATCGATGAATAAGAATATTTTCATAAACAGAGATTGATAGCTAATTGTGGCTATTTCCCTCGCAGTCTGTGCAGTTTAATAGAGCAGCATTCAGATTGTTGTTCTATCTAAATACATGTAACAGTTACGATAAATCAATATGGTTAGTTAAACGTGTATTCAGCACACTTTCGTGTATCACATCGTTTCCACAGACACTAGTTTACTCACACGGAAGTAAAGACAAATTCAGTGGTCATAAATTAGCTTAATGTTAAGTAATTTTTTCCTTCGTCAACTGTAGTTGACAGACACCTCATTCTGTTAAACTCCAATGCGTTCAAAGCCAATTTATGAATTTACTAAGTCTGAGTTTACTAGCAGTAAACTAGCCTGCACGGCGATGTGCCTGCGCACACTAGTTTTTACACGAAATTTCGAAAACCCACAAGTCAGCTTAGAACGCATTTGAGTTCTCTACACTGAGGTGGCCGTCAATTACAGTTGACGGAGGTCAAAAATGACTCATTGTGGAAAACTCAAACACGTTAAAAGCTCATTTATGAGTTTTCGAAATTTCGTGTGAAAACTAGCCTACGCAACGATATACTACAACTCACAAGTGTGCAGTGAGTAAACTAAAAATGAACAAAAATTGATTGCGCGTTGGCAGCAAATCGATCCGAGTGGTATCAGCCCGGCTGAGAGTAAGACGTCGGACACCAGCGACACAGGAAGCGGACAAGGCGCAACGCGCAAATTCATCAAATCCATAGGTCAGTCAGTGGTGCCACCCCCAAAAGACTGTGTAAAATGTCAAATGTCATGCAGTGTCAAAAGTCATGTAAAATGTAGAATGTCATTTAAAATGTCAAAAGTCAAGTAAAATACCCTGTAAAATAGAAAATGTTATGCAAACTAAAATAGAAAATGTTATGCAAACTAAAATGTAAAAAGTCATGTAAAATACCATGTAAAATAGAAAATGTGATGCAAACTAAAATGTAAAAAGTCATGTAAAATACCATGTAAAATAGAAAATGTGATGCAAACTAAAATGTAAAAAGTACCTGTAAAATAGAAAATGTCATGCAAACTAAGATGTAAAAAGTAATGTAAAATGTCCTGCGAAACGGCAAACTAGAAAAAGTTTCATAACAGTCTGTCAAACCTTTCCTAGTTTCCTTTCTATTTTCATTGGGCGCACTACTATTTCCGTATCATTAATTCTGTCTGCAGACGAGGGCAGGCGGGCGATCGACAGCCCCAGGGACCAGATTTAATTCTCCCTACAGGTTTGTAGGGTAGGGCGTACGCCCGATAGATTTTTTAAAGTTCAGCCGCATCGACGCACATGCACCGAGAGCAAGGCGGTTTGTAAAATGTACGAAACCATCCCTTAAGGTCGCCGATACTGCAATATGACGTATATCACGTCGATTTTGGCACGGAATTCATGATTTCGTCATTTCTTGGCCGTCGGCGAATTCGTTTTTTATTTTATTTTGTCGGGCGGGTTACTCGCATAGGTCACGCTTTTGTGTAGTCAGGTGGTCACTTTTTTAGTGTTCACTGTCTGCAACCGAAACCATGAGGGCAGCGACAAGAAAGAAATGCATGCACGAGCGTACAAAAGCGTGACTTATGCGAGTAACCCATATAAGCGAGCATAGTAAGCGAGAAGCGATATACGCCATATTGCAATATCGGCGACCTTAAGGGATGGTTTCGTATATTTTACAAACCGCCTTGCTCTCGGTGCATGTGCGTCGATGCGGCTGAACTTTAAAAAATCTATCGGGCGTACGCCCTACCCTACAAACCTGTAGGGAGAATTAAATCTGGCCCCAGGGGGCACCTGGTGACGATGGTGCTCACCGTGTTCGCGTCCACCGCCTCCACCGTGTTCGGCGCCATGTACATCATGGACTTGGCCCATCTGACGCTGTCCAATATGAGAGTGTACGGCCGGGTGCTGATCCCGCTAGAGTTTACCTGCTCGCTGTGCATCAACATCTACGCGCTGATCATCATGGTATCTACGATCCACTGGGGTCCGGCCACCTACGTGGCAATTACCAACTTCAAGTGGGTGCTAGTGGCGGGGGTGGTCAAGAGCTCATTGCTGTTTCTCGCCGCATTCGTAGCAAATTGGTTTGGCATTGGTGAGTGGAGAAATGGGTCGCTGGAAATCTGTGCTCTATGTTTGATTACTGTACACGCACGATTAACACTATACAGCCCACCATCGAGGGTGGAAGAATAGCGCGATACTCGATACGATTATATGCTTTGAACTTACAGGAATGATTATGTATGCTATCTTTGGTGAGTACATGTTTAAAAACTCTAGTAAATTACCACAGTGTGCCTACACACACCAGGTGCCAGTCCCAAGCCCTGTAAAGTGTAAAGTAAAGTGTCAAATGTAAAATCAAATGCAAAGTAAAGTGTCAAATGTAAAGTCAAATGCAAAGTAAACTGTCAATTGCCATGCAAAGTTCAGTAATAAAATCTTTTCTTTTTTGTT
>CAXIWS010000682.1:0-19811 GCA_964036195.1 Sphaerolaimus hirsutus | reverse complement strand
CTGACTTATGTTCAGTACAAAAATATTGCATATGGCGCATGGTGTGGGCTAACGGGTGTGTAAAATACGCCATTATGCTGCTTTGGCTTTTGCATAATAGGCTTAGATGGATTGATGAATGAAGAAATGATCTAGTTAGTGCATGATTACATGCCACATGGTGCATCTTGATAGATCAAGCAAAGTTTTCGCCTGCTCCCTGCAAAGTTTTTGCAAATGACAGCCAGTAATTCATAATTTCCGCCCACCCGCAGCTGAGAAGTTCAGTTGTAACATCACAAGCAAGGTTGGCAAAATCTCAGAAAAAAATAAAAATAAAATGGAAAATTACAGAATAAAATAAAATAAAATGGGAAATTTCAAAATAAAAATTGTATAAAAATTCGATTTTTTGTAATTTTTTTTGTAAAATTGTGTACAAATTCATATTTTTGTCAAAATTGTATAAAAATTCATCTTTTTTGTAAAAAAATTTATTGTGTTGCTTGGAGTTCAACCTGTTTGTTTGTGGAACTGGGGCAGTCCCTATAAAGTGTCAAATGTCATATGAAATGTCATGCAAAGTGTCAATTGTCATGACAAATATAAATTAAAGTGGCAACTGTCAAGCAAATTGTATCCAAATCTTATGTTTTGTATCCAAACCTTGATGTTGTTTTTGTATCAACTCTTATGTGAACGTTTGGATACAAATACATAAGATTTGGATACCAAAAACGTAATATTTGGATACCAAAACATAAGATTTTGATACACAATTTATACTTTGCATGACATTTGTCATGACAATTGACACTTTGCTTGACATTTGAGATGTCAATTGACTCTACTTTACAGTTGTCATGATAATTAACACCTTGCATGTTATTTTTACAAATGTGCCAGCACACTAGTAATACTTCCACTGACAGTGCAAACCATTCATATCAATAATTGTAACTTAACACTTGCAACTAGCTAACAATACCTACTCCATGCAACTTCTGCAAAGTAATGGAAAAATTGGTCACACGATTTTCATGTCTAGGTCTAATTATAACATTTTTCTGACCTTGCATCCAAGATTCTGATTTTTTTGTAAAATTTCTGTAAATATTTTTGTAAAATTTTTGTTAAATGGGCCATTTTATTAACATTTTGGAATAAAATAAAATAAAATGAAACAAGAATCAAATTTAAAAAAATACATTTTTGTACAATTTTTATACAAATGATTTTTATAAAACCAACCCTGATCACAAGTCATTAGCACATTGTGGAGAGCTGAGTTTTTTGTGATAATGTCATTTGTTGCACACCCGTTGACTCATGGAATGCGCCATATGCAATACTTTTGTACTGAACATAACTCAGTTGAACCTAAAGGCTATTGCATGCCTATCCGCAACTTTCAGCTCCCAAATTGGCATGATGCCAATGTGTGCTTAAGGTGGCACGATGCCAACACACTGTAACGTTGTATATTGAAATGGTAAAAAGCTTAAAAGAATTCTACCAACTATTTTCTAGACAAATTCACTATTTTGGGCTTAAGCTTAGGCTTAGGTAAAAAATTAGCCCTACTAACCATTTTAAGCTTAGCCCTACTAACCATTTTAAGCTTAGGGCAATGAACCATTTTAAAAATGGCTTAAATAGGTAGTGGTAAAGTCATATGTCAAATGTAAAGTGAAGTGTTAAATGTAAAGTCAAGTGTCAATTGTGAATCCAAATCTTTTTTTTTGTATCCAAATCTTATCTTTTTGTATCCAAATCTTACTTTTTGAAATAAGATTTGGATACAAAAACATAAGATTTGTATATGGAAAATAAGATTTGGATACACAATTGACACTTTACTTTACATTTGACTTTTCATTTGACACTTTACTTTACATTTGACATTTGACTTTGCATTTGACTTTACATTTGACACCTTTCTTTACATTTCACATTTGACTTTACATTTGACACTTGAATTTACATTTCACATTTGATGTTGCATTTGACCTTCCATTTGACACTTTACTTTACACTTTAATGGGCTTGGGATTGCTACCGGGTTGTTTTTACCCAACTGTATCAAGGTAACTACCACAGTGGTGATAAATAATATCACCACTATGGTATTTACCTTGATACAGTTGGGCAAAAACCATGTTGCCAAACCCGCGAGGTTCATGTCTCATCTCAAACATTGGGATTGCTACCAGGTTGTTTTTACCCAACTGTATCAAGGTAACTACCACAGTGGTGATAAATAATATCACCACTATGGTATTTACCTTGATACAGTTGGGCAAAAACCATGTTGCCAAACCCGCGAGGTTCATGTCTCATCTCAAACATAGGTCAATGGCAAAAACGTCTCTCACTAGGCTTGCCGCAAGGCAACCTGGGGCCAGTTCCGCAAGTAGACAAGTTAAGAGTTAAAAGTTAAGAGTTGAGTTAAAGGTTAAAAGTTGAGTTAAAAGTTGAGTTAAAAGTTGAGTTAAAAGTTAAGAGTTGAGTTAAAGGTTAAAAGTTGAGTCAAAAGTTGAGTTAAAAGTTAAGAGTTGAGTTAAAGGTTAAAAGTTGAGTCAAAAGTTGAGTTAAAAGTTAAGAGTTGAGTTAAAGGTTAAAAGTTGAGTCAAAAGTTGAGTTAAAAGTTAAGAGTTGAGTTAAAGGTTAAAAGTTGAGTCAAAAGTTGAGTTAAATGTTAAGAGTTGAGTTGAAGGTTAAAAGATGAGTTAAAAGTTGATTTAAAAGACAAATGGGTCATTCGTTGCAGAAGCGCGATACGCTGATCTTCAATCATATTTTGTCCCCGCACGGCCATTTCAAAACAACGTTCGGCAATTTTTTCTTTTTTTAGCGATAATTTTTTTGGATACGTTATTTTCAAATGACATGCATACGACATTGGCACCATGCCAGCGAACAGCCGTATCGATACCAATTTCATATTTTTATGTTTTTATATTTTTTTACCTTCATTTTCCACTTGTCTCTTAACTCTTAACTCAACTCTTAACTCAACTTTTAACTCTTAACTCAACTTTTAGCCTTTAACTCAACTCTTAACCTTTAACTCAACTTTTAACTTTTCTCTTAAATTTTAACTTTTCTCTTAAACTTTAACTTTTCTCTTAAACTTTAACTTTACTCTTAACTCGCCATTTGTCTTTTTACTCAACTCTTAACTTTTAACTCTTAACTTGTCCACTTGCGGAACCGGCACCTGGTGTTACTATGGACATGTTCCATAAGCGACCAGGCGTGGTCGTGTGGACACATTACATTTAACAGGGTCTTTATACAGGGTGGCTGGCACCATGACTTGCACCAGAATCACGATGTGCAAAATGAAAATTGCATCAGCGTGATCTGGTGCCGGTTCCGCAAGTGGAAAAGTTAAGAGTTAAGAGTTGAGTAAAATTATAAATGATAAGTTTAGAGTAAAGTGAAAAGTTAAGAGTTGCGTAAAATCATTTGTCATTTTACTCAAGTCTTAACTCATAACTTTACTCATAACTTGTCATTTGTCATTTTACTCTACTCTTAAGTTTTTACTCTTAACTTTTCTACTTGCGGAGCTGCCCCTGGTTGACCCTGTGTCTGTATGCACGTAAAACTGGCACGTCCAAGCCCAAAAATGGCAAAAACTGGATCATGAGGAACGTGTGTATACTGGGCAGACATCAGACTTAATACTTGGAAACATACCATAACCCATCTGAATAATTAACAAAAAAAATACAGTTTTTCATCATAATATTTCCTTTTTACATGGAATAATTAATTATGAAATTTATCACATGCTTTCATTCATTACATTATGGTAGTATTCTGTCAGATATTTTACTAACTAGGTAAACAACGGTGGGAATAAAACTCCCTTTCACTCCCAAAACACCAAACAGTGCTGTGCCAGCACATATTCACTGTATGTGGGCTGTATGTGCTCCTAGGTTGTTTAAAAGTTGTTTTTATGTACAGGGAGTGTGGAACACAGAGAACTGATGTGCCAAGTGCCCGTAGGCACAAGGCTTACAGTTCATGCAAGCACAGCTAATGAACGGACAGGTGTTAGCCTAGTTGTTTAGCACACTGTTAGTTATTCAAGGGCTGGGACAAAATGCATTTTGAAGAGCTTCATATCATTACGTCAGCAAAGTAAAATACAAAATCAGACACAAAATAGGTATAGCATTAGCAGAAATAATTGTAGAATTACATAACTGGAGGCCTCACAGTTCGAAAATAAATATTTAGAAAAGCACCAACTGGCTCCTGAATCTAGGTAGAAACTGGCTTTTTAAGCAGGTCACTAATAGATCACCTTACCATAAGTCAATGAACATATGGACAAATTTTATATTATATTACAATAATACAAATGAATAAAAAGGCTCACTTTTACATATAAAAGTAGGGAAAATACACACTATAAATAACTGCAATGTACATTACAAAATTGCACAGTAAACATTTACAATAATGTTACATGAAACAGCTAACATTTTATCACTTTTTCTATCACTGAAATATAACATAAAACTGTCACTTTAAAGTTACAAGAACTATTTAACAGACTACATAAAACTAGAGTCAAGTACAAAATAAGTTTATACATCAGTTTGCTATGGAAACTAACAAATAACACTGTAAACCACACTTTTAGAGTTTCCACAGAATTTATTGAATATAAAGTAATTTCAGTTTATGTCAGAAACTATTGGTACCTATATGTTCTCTTGAAAGTTGCAACTTGGTGCTTATAAATGAACCTTGCACCGACTGCACAGACCCCAGTGTAAACAGAGCACCCAGGACAACTTGGGCACTCCCGTTGGAGTGAAATCAGTAGCCATCACAATAGTGATTGTCACCACGATGTAATGCAACACTTCTTGAGTGATTGCAGCAAGTAACTCCCAGTCACCACAGGGTGCTCCATTTATACCTAGATCTGTTGCCAGGCAAAGCCCCTTCACCCACACCGGCCACCTCCCAAGAAAACAGGCACAAGAGTGAGAAAAACAGTCAATTCACTGCACACTTATAAATAACATCTCATAAACACAAAAGTTACTACAATACCTAATAAATTATTCATGAATATAATATGTACTAATATACATTTTAATGAATGGACAATTGACATAATTACAGGGAAACATGTAACAATTCTGTGATGAAGCCACCGAAGTCAGCGTCTTCTACCACCGAATCCGGCAACTCCAAGACCGTAGTGAGAAACGGCCTTTAGAGTGGTTGATTTCCCGTTGTAGCCAAACGTCCACTTGTCGACAGCCAAGTTGAGTTTATTTTGTGGTTGCATGTTGAAAGGGGATTTCAAGATTGTTTCAGGTACTTTATTTTGATCAGATACAGCTTGATGCAAAAGCGCAAAGCCTAGCGAGCTTCCTAGTCGAAGTTTCTATCGCTAGCTTTTTTTCTGGGTCGGGACTGGGTCATAAGACTGAAGTAAAAACTTCCAAAGTTACTAAGACACGGAAATTATGTATAAAACATGATTACAGTAATTTCCTAAATACAATTGCACAAATAAGACATAAATGCAACAATAAGACACATTTAGCCGAGACAGTTGGCTTATACTGCGCGTGCATACATTCAAACCATTATGGTAAAGAAATACCAGGTACAAATTGGGCTAATGGAAAAACTATTAATCTTGAGAGGCGCGAAGTCGGCAAACTCGGCCGATTTACTAATTTGCTTCAATTTGTCAGAAAACATTGACGCACATTGGAACTAATATAATAGGGTTTGGAAATTGTAAATAGTAGTGCAAATCTTCCTAATGACGTGAATAGAACAGGGTATATTCAACACAATAATAGTAATCACTTCCTGGAAACGTATACTTCATAATTGACAAATTGGGACTTATTCGAGGTAAATGGGTATATTAATTGAGCAGGGTTAATATAACATATTTAATTTGAGCAGGGTATTTACTATAAATGTCAAAGTAAATATAAAATAAAGTAGTGAGCTGGGTTATAATTATGCCTACGCGAAGGGCTTGTTTATCTACGTACCGTAAATGCTAGTTGCACACAGGGCACTATTTCTCTATTAGGACGCTGGCCTAAGTAAGTACGTAGCACATAAATATTTACAAGATTTGACTTTCCTCAATTGCAAGTAAACCATGTAAATGTAGATATAATAATAATCAGAAAATTACGGCGAGTTGAATGAGCCTAATTTCATATTCATAAACCTAATAATAACTTATCTGTCCTTTTAACCTAAATATTCCACATAAACATATCAATAACTCATAATACACTTTCCTAATTGAATATTCTCCATGGATAAATAATATAGTGCAGGAAATATAATTTGCGTGGTAAATTAATATAGTGCATGAAATGTAAAATAGTGCAAATAAGTAAATGGACAAATATGAGCCTAATTATCAATTCTTTGTATTTCTTTATCCATCCATTTTGCCACGGTCAGCACACTCCGGGCGGAAGAGTTGCTGCACCCCGTTGTGGCAGCAACGTCACATGCTGGTTGTGGTGGGTGCCAACGTGATGAGTGGCGTCTCCACAGTAGCTTCGGTGGTGAACGTGGTCGTACGCGAAGTCGTGGGCGTGCGTGAAGTCGCAGGTCCTGTTGCTGGCGATGACAACGCCGACCTAGCCTGATGATGAAGCAGGTAGTTGCCCGTGTCGCTTCCTGCGCGTTCGCATGCAGTGAATTTGCGGATATCAGGCATGTGAACACTGTCTCTGTTCCTAGCTCTGACTTGTCCCTCATCAGCTGAACTTTCATCTGGTTGTACGTATGCTGATAGTGACTTTGCCATTCTGTCCTCTGTTTCCACTCTCCTGGCAAATCTGACAGACTGTGTAGAGTTGGATCTGGCTCTCCTCTTGATTGCTGGTCTCATTTCTGTTTTGCGCACTTTTCTCTGTGGATAATTGGTCTCTTTCTGAGTTGATTTCTTGATAGTATATTTGACGGCTCTGAAGCATAGCCATATGCACTTGAATGGACACACTATGCATTTCCATATGATTGCGTGAATTTCTGATCACTCTGGGATCCAATGACATGTCTGCTGTGTAATTGATCAACTGGTTCTGCACATGCTCTAGATTCTGTAGTCTCTGAATCTGGCCTCTGACATCCATGAAATTGGTCGCTCTGTTGACAATGTTGGTGAACAGGTGAGGCGCATCAAACGTGAGGGCCTGCCACTGTCCTTTCCATGTCATTTCAATTGGCGTCTCTGTGACGTGCACCATTTCATGTGCGGACTTCCATTGTCCATGTTCATTTCTGTACAGGTGCGGTGTGGTGTGGCTGCAGTCCTCTTCTGGTGATTTCTCCACCAAGTCTCTGCTGCCTGGGCTCTTGAACCACAAGGGCCCGTCTTTGTCCAATCTCATTGGTGTGTATTTGTAACATGTCTCTCCTACTTTTCCTGTCTGATAAATTATGTATGGCTGCACTTTTTTGCATTCCCAAAACATAATTGCTTCTCCAGCCCATTCTGCATGAACATCCTGTCTTCCCAGCATGGCTCGAATTCCCAATGTTGGATCGATGCGGAAAAGCTGAGTCAACATGTCCAGCTGGTTCTTGCGAAGTTGACATAACTGATGCCATACAATCGCAAATTGCGCCTGAGTCATTTCTCTGACTACATGTTGCAGGAACTGAAACTTGGAGTTTCTGTCATCCAATCTGGCATACAATGTTCCACTGATTGTCGACTCTCTTGCCTCCACTATTTTTCCTGGCATTGCCCATTCCACAGGCACATCTTCTCTTCTGTCAAACTGGATAAATACACCTCCTTGATCGGTGTAGTATGTGTCTCTTGGAACACACTCTGAGCCAATTGGCCTCTTTGTCTTGTTACTGTGAGAGTACGCTGCTTGCAACTTTGACACAATAATTGTCTGGCCATATATCTCTGATTTGAATCTGCCAATTCTCTCATATGCACATTGATGCTTGAAATTCTCCGTATCCCACACTGTGATTCCATAATTGTGGTCTCTGCAATGTCCCATCATGGCTCTGCACTGGCTGAAATCTTGCAAGTCGCTGATTACAGTCTTTCCATCAGATGAAGCCACGGTTTCCTCTTCCATGTAGAAGTTACTGACAACATTTTCTTTGTCATGACAACACCATGAATATTCCACATTCAAGGTTTGATTAGTTGTCCACACTCTGGGCTCCATTTCTACCAAAGGTGTTCCTCAGAACATTTTGTGGATTCTTGCATAGTTACAGGCTACCACGCCAACTTGCTGGTATCTCTCAAAATTGCCTGTAATGATTTTCGCTCCCCAGCAACTGGTGTGTGTGATGATCTCTTTGATTCTGATGTAGCATCTGTATGCTTTCTCTTTCTGTGGAATCTGTCTCTGTGCGTAAAGCGTAACTTTCATTGCCTTGACAAAATTCCTTGGTGGGATATGGCACTGCACTTCTTCAGGAACTGTAAGCGCATGTAGATGCCTTCCACTGGTGCAAATCTGGTACTTCTGGCTTCTGTGAATGATCACCTGCTTCCACAGGATGATCTTGATTGCATCTTGAATCTCTCATAAGTCTGCATTTCTCTGACAGATTTTGGCGGCCATTCTGAAGGCAAAGGCGGCAATCCATGATGCGCTGCCAATGATGGTGGCCTTACTGTCGAGGTTTCTAGAACGTATGTTCTAGAAAATACTTCGCTGTAAGCCTTGCCGGCTTCTCTCAGCATTGCTGACTCTGACATGCCTGTCAGCATCAACACATGCATAGCATTCCAATCACCAGACTGCTGGTGGTTGCTGTAGGCCTTCCCTGTCGCACTCCTCAGGACTCTATCTGATGCTGAGTTCCTCTGAGCAGGGTCTGGTACAGAGTCTCTAGTTCGAGATTCTGATTTCTGACATGTTTCTGGACAATTGCTGGGTCCAGTAAATCCACTTTGACTGTCACTGCTGTCTCTGGGATATCCATTGTCTTTGAATTGATTTCCAGCGGATACAATTGATTGAGTGGTCTGCTGACCACATTTCTGTTGGCAGTTCTGACTTTTGCTGAGCGAATCTGTCCATCTTTGCTGGGCTCTAACTGCTCGATGCGACCCATCTTCCATGCACCTCTGGGCATGTTCTCTTCATAAATCAGCACAACTTCATTCACTCTGGGTTCTTGAGTCGCTGTCAATCTGCCATGTTTGTGCAGTCACCTGAGTCCTTTCCCTCAAGCTCGGAATGTACTCTTGATGCCACAGGTCCCAGAACTTATCCAAAGTTTGCTGGGTTGTCTCCCAGTATTTTCTGCAATTTCGCTGCATTATCCATTCTGGGCACAAATTCATCATCTTTGTCTGCATCAAACTTGTGGTGCTCCAATCTGACCTTCCCCTGTCAGGAAGTCCTTTTGGCGTCAGCACTCTGAGACTTTTTACATCACCATAGATGTAAGAGATTGGCCTGCTGTTGATCACTGCCTCAACTTCTGGCAGAAGTGTTAACAATTCTTGCAGGGTTAACATTCTGTGCCCTACAGCTGCTTGAAATGTTTCTTGGTGATGCCCACCATTCTCTCATAGACTCCTCCCTGCCACGGTGCCATAGGAGTCGTCATGTTCCACTGGATTTGTTGCTGTGAGCAGTATGTCTGTACGGCTCCATCTTTTGACCATTTCTGACCATTCTTTTCCAGTATTGATGGCCTTGTCATTGCTTGCTGCTGAGCACTTTCTCTATCAATTTGAACTGAGTCGCATTGTCTGAAATCACTGCTTCAGGCTTTCCACGCCTGGCGATGAATCTCCTGACTGCGTTCAGGAATTCTTGTGCTGTCATGTCCTAGCACACTTTCCAGGTGAACTGCACGTGTCACCATAGCATGTGAACAAACAAATCCACATTTTCCTGTGATCTTTGTCCACTTTGTACCAAACTGGTCCCAAGTAATCCAAACCCGTGTACTGGAACGGTCTGGCTCTCTGAACTCTGGTTTCTGGCAAATCTGGCATTGGTGGAAGCTGGTACGGCTTTGCTCCCAATTTCTTACAGGTCGGGCAGGTTCTCGTCACATTAGTAGATCACCCGTCTGCCCTGTGTAATCCAGTACTTTTGTCTGATCGCTGCCAACTGTATGTTGCACTCCTGCGTGCATCAACTTCTCATGCTGGTCTCTGACGATCAGCTGAGTCACTGTAGCCGTTGCTGGCAACAGTATGAGTGGCACTGTGACCTCCTGTGGGTCAGTATGCTCCATTCTGCCGTGGCACTTCAGGATTCCCTCCTGATGCATTTGCACATTGAGCCATTTGATCAACTGCTGGTCTGCAGCTGTTTTCTTGCCATTCTGGCTGCCTCTGCTGTGGTCTGTTGCCAGAATTTCTGCCACTCTTTTGTAATGATTTTGTTGCGTCACTTTGATCCAATATTTCAACGCAATCTCTCTTTATTCAATGCTGATAATTCCCTGTGGTTTCATTGTACCACAGATATTTTCCATGATTTCTGACAGTCCACTCTGACTGCCATTTCTGCTGCGCTTTTTGTGCATCTGTCGCACAAATCTCATCACATATACTGTTGAATCCAGTAACTTTGTCAGTGATGAGAATCTTTGAATCTCAATTCCCAATGGGTTGCTTTGCTTGCTTTCATCAGCTTGCTCATTGCTGGTATCTGGGTCACTGGCCACTTGCTGTGTGGCGCCCAGGTAAATTGGACTGGCTTTTGGGAACTTGAGCTCTTCTCTCTTAATTTCTGCCATTACTTCTGGCGTAACTGGCTCCACTTTCGGCTCTGGCCACTCTCCAGTCATTAGCCATTCTGGCCCCTTCCACCACAGGTTACTGCCTTCCAACTCTGACATATTCATGCCTCTTGTGGCCATGTCAGCTGGGTTTTCCAGTCCTGCGATGTGTCTGATATGCATGTTCTCTGTCTCACTCTGAATTTTCCTGATTTCATCCAATCTGTTCTTGACAAAACATGCCAGTGGCTTCGCTGTTGTCAGCCACTTCAGACAACAGGTTGAATCTGACCATACAACTGTTTGACTGAATTTGACGTCCTTGAGCTCTTTGTGAATAAACTTTGACATTCTGCTGCCGATCAACATTGCTAACAATTCCAGCCGTGGAATTGTCACTTCTGGTTTCTTTGGAGCGAGTCTCAATCTGGAGTACAGCAGGCTTGACGTGCCGCTGTCATTTTCTGTTTTCTGGCATATGTATGCCGCTGCGCTGTATGCCATTGCTGAGGCATCGACGAAGATGTGCAGTTGTGCATCTGCACCACTCTGATAATTCAGATTTCTGTTGAACTTGATCTGTCCAACCTTAAGCAATTCCGTCTCTAATTGCTGCCAAATTGCTGTCTGTTCCTCAGACAGGGGTGAATCCCACTCTTTGGCACTTGGTCCTGAATGCCATAACGTTTGCAAAAATCTCTTTGCTGGCAGTAGGACAGGACTGACGAGTCCCATTGGATCAAAACATCCCGCAGTCACCTTTGCAACTGTCCTTTTCGTGGGAAGTTTGATTTTCTGGTTAGTTTCTGATAACTGTGATTGCTGAACTGTCTTTGGCGTTTTCAGCCACATCTGGTCGCTCTCTGTGTCCCATTTCATTCCTAGGACTGTTGTGACAATTTCCTTGGCCACATCTGACTCTGCCAATTGCCAAGTAAAGCTCTTATTGTTGCTGTTCCATTCTCTCAGATTCATCTGTGCCTCTGTGAACAGCACTTTGGATTCCTGGTACAATTCGATTGCTTTCTGCTCTGTATCCACACTGAGGATCAAATTATCCACATACAGATTTTCATCGATCAATTTTGCATTCTCTGTGCCAGCTTGATTCAGATGGTATCTGACTGTTAGCGCCAGCAGCGCTGGGCTGCAGATTATACCAAATGGTACTCTGGCAAATCTGTAAATCTGAATATTGTCCTCCATAGATGGTTTCGTGGGATCCTTGTACCACAGAAATCTTGTCACATCTCTGTCACTGTCCTGCAGACTAATCTGCAGAAACGCTTTCTCTATGTCTGCGACCAGGGCGATTCCATGCAACCGGAATCGCATCAGCATCCCTACCAGCTGTGGTAGTATCACTGGACCGCGATACATGCACTCATTCAAGCTTGGCATGCCTGGCGGTTTTGCTGAGGCATCATATACCTCTCTGACCTTTGTGGTAGTTTTCTCTGGCGTTATCACTGGTTGATGAGGCAATATATGGAACTTTCTGCCATCCATAATATCCTCTTGGACTTTCTCAATTACTCCTTGCTCCTCTTGTGCTTTCATGATTGCCTGAATTTTCTCCAGTAACTCTGGGTCTCTTTTGAGCCTGTTGGTGAGGTACCTGAACCTCTTGAACGCCATTGCTTTGTTATCTGGGAGTTCATGCAAATTTGGTTTGTACATGAACTTTACAGAGTACCGTCCATCTGGGTTTCTCTGTACACTCTCATTGAATTGCTTGATGGCCTCATCGTCCTCGACGAGGTCTGGCTGGTCCATTATGCCAATGGTATCCAGTCTATCCATGTCTTTGACATTTGGTACAGGAGCAATTGACAACGGTGCTTCCTCGTACCACTTTTCTCTCTGAATTTGATGCACAATTGTGTTGACCACCACCGGATATGCGCCATCCGTGGTCCATTGATTTCTGTTGCTTGTCAGCTGCCCACCTCCCATCAGCAATCCCAATTCTGATGGAATGACATACAATCCTGACGGAAGTCTGGTGGTGCTGATGTTTCTGGACATCAAGTCCCAGAAATAATTCAAGCCCACTATAATGTCTGGCTTGAACTTGCATTCAGTCCCTTTTTCCTTGGGAATTCTGTCTGCAAAGTAACTCTCATCCGGGAAGTACTTCTGCAGGTACCTTTCATCCTGTTCTGACACAGGCACTTTGACTTGTTCTGTGGTCAACGTCGGGACCACATCAGCCACCATATCAACTTTCTGGCCATTTCTGAGCCGCATTCTGAATTCCACTTGCTGTACTACTTTATAGTGCGGCTTTTCATTTCCGAATGTGTACACCTGGATGTGGTGTTCACCCGTACTCTTCAAATTGAGTTTCTTGGCCACTTTCTCTGACATGTACGTTCCCTGGGATCCTGTGTCCAGGAACGCTTGAATCTGTAGTGGTGGCTGTTCAGGCTCCATCTCTGTATCCATTTCTGAAGCCTCAATCACGGCTCTGGCTGTCATCAACATTGACATATTCTTGTTTACTGACAGGTTCACTGACGTATTTTGTTGCTTTGTATTTGGTTCTGTAACCACTGTGCTGGATATGGTTTCTGTCTCTACCATTTCTGGTCCAGCTTCTTCCACAGTGACACAATTCACTGTAGCCTTTCTCTGTTGGCTCTGTGCTGGTCGACCGGCCGTCGGCACAGACTTTCTGCCATTGTTTGCTGCTTGCTGGCCATTCTGTTGACCATTTGCTCTAAATGCTGGAATTTGCCGTCCAGCGTTTCCATTGCCATTGTCACCAAATTTCTCTGGGCACACCGCAGTGTGGTGCCTATTGGACTTGCAATAGAAGCAACTTCTCGTAAATTGACATTGATTCACTCTCCTTTCTCTGGCAGTTTTGAACTTTGGACACTTATCGTTAAAGTGTAATTGCTGTGTGTCATTGCAGAACACACACGGCCTCCCAGGATTCATGAATCCAGCCTGTGGTGCACTCTGACCATTCTGGATCACAGACATGCTCCCTGTGCTGGTCCTTGGGTTCTCTGGCCCTCTGAATCGATTCCCATTGCCTTGGAATCGATTATTGAATTGCTGTGCGCGTGGATTATTCCCGAATCCCTGGCGCGATTGCTGAACTGGTGCCTCAGTTTGCTGTGCGTGCTGTACAGCCTCACTGAGCGCTAGCTGCTTGCCAAACAGCTTTCTGAAATTTTCCACCGTCAAGGCTTCCTCAGTTCCCTGTTCCTTCTGGATTTCTCTGAGAACCTCGGGTGGCACTTTCTGTTGCAGCTGGCTCAACAGCATTGGATGTTCCACTGATTCACCCAGTGACTCCAACTGCTGGAGCAGCCTTTCAATTGCATCAAACAAAATTCTCATATCCTGACAGGTATTCCTGGCCTGTCGCAGCTTCATGATATTACTCATCAGCGTGTTTCTGACCACAACTGGCTGGTCATATCTCTTCTTGAGCATGGCAATTGCGGGTGCATAATTCTCTGCGGTCACACTCAATCCACTGATCATGCCGAATGCTGAGCCTTTCAGCAAGCTCCTCAAGTATGAGAACTTGGAAATGTCCTCCAAATCTGTCCGATTGTGGATGTGGGATTCGAACATTTGCCACCATGATCGAAATTTGACAATTTCCCCAGTAAACTGTTCCACTTCCAGTTTCTGTAATTTGACGCTTTTTGCTGTGGTTGCATTGGTTGAACTGGCCCCCGGAGCAGCTCCCTGAGCTGTCAGAGCCATCTGGGCAGCCATCTGCTGTATGAATGCTGTATTGACTTCATACATGGTATTTCCGCTCTGTTGCTGGATCATGTCTTGCAACTCTTCGATGTATACATTCATGGCTGCCATTTTCTGTGTCACCAAGTCTGACATATTTGCATATTCCTCATATGAGTCTTGGTATATCTTCTGTTCTTGTTCCAACTGGTCGGGTTCGTCAATGTCCTTGACGATGTCCCTCCATGCGTCAAATTGAGTTCTCACTGCAGTCATTGCACTTTCCAATTTTGCACCCTCCTGTTTGATAGTTGCAATCACTCTTCTCATCTCTGTTCTCTTATCTTCCTTTGATGCTTCAGCAAATAGCTCCAGGTCATATTTGGCAAATTCTCTTGCCAATCTGCTTTCCACCCTGTGCTTTGCTGGCCCCAGGGTCTTTCTGATGTGACCTGTTGGCGAAACCATTTTTGCTGATGAATTTTTTCTTCACTGTTTCTCTTTATAGTGCGTCGCCTGTGACGCTTGTGACGCTTCTCTGCGTCTTTCTGTGCAGTGCTCTGTGCACTACGGATTTGTTGTGCCACGCACAATACCAATGCAGTCCTACAGGCCCCTGACGTGTTCTCACGCGTTGACCTTTACTGCACTGGCACCAGGTGTGTTCCTAAAGCCCCTGACGTGATTGTTTACACGCGTTGACTTCAACACACCGGTCAAATCCACCTGGACAATAAACAAGTTCTTTGCCCAGCAGTGTGCGCCCAAAGAGGGTCCGTACACACTCTTTCTGAGCGCTCTGGCGCTCTTTCTGGCACTCCTGTGTGCCTTGTGACCACGCCGGCCACTTGCTTTCCTGAGCGGCTCCTGTGCCGCTGTGCGCAGTGCTGCGCTTGCCGTGTCGCCTGTGACACGTTCCTGCGCACTCTGGTGCACTTTCCGATTATGGGCAGTGTTTTTGTACACTGCTCTGCAATTGCGCCTGTGCAATGCAGTATTCTGGCACTTTTGTGCTGTCTGATCTGATGGTACCGAGCAGGCACAGCGTGTATATTTGATGGGAGCTCCGCAAAGCCCCTACACGCTACCAAGTATCCTAATACTTGGTTTTCAAATCCACTCTCTGTCAGCTACAGCCCTTTGTCAGCTACAGCCCTTTGTACACTGATACCCCTACTTTTGCACTTCCGAGGTATGAGTCCACTCTTACCCAGTGGAGCGAGGGACCTCCGTGAATGCCCAAAAAACATCCCTTTGACTAGCGTGGCTCTGTGGCGATCCTGTCTCCGTCAGGTCACCCTCCCTCGGCATAGGAAGGACGTGCGAGCGGTCACTGGCGTCCGGATGTACAGGAGCGTCCAGCAAAAGTTTGACCACCGTCCGACAATGACTCCTTGTCAAATGCCGGTGCCGCCCAGCGTCTAGCACCTTGCTAGAACACTGGTGAAAGCTGCCTGAAATCCTGACAGGCTTGTCAGAACTCCAGTGTCCTCCGCGCGTGAGCGTAGAACCGCTCCCAGGATGTAGACAGGAGTGCCGTGACTTTGGCACAATGCTGTCTGCAAATCAACAGCCAACGCTCAGCCAAGGCCAATTGATGTTCAGCAGAACTTTTGAAGTTCTGCCAACTGCCGCACAATGTCCGTTCCGTCTTGGTGATAGCACAATGTCATGCAATCACCCTGCTCGCTGCGCCATGTGATGAAGCCACCGAAGTCAGCGTCTTCTACCACCGAATCCGGCAACTCCAAGACCGTACTGAGAAACGGCCTTTAGAGTGGTTGATTTCCCGTTGTAGCCGAACGTCCACTTGTCGACAGCCAAGTTGAGTTTATTTCGTGGTTGCGTGTTGAAAAGGGGTTTCAAGATTGTTTCAGGTACTTTATTTCGATCAGATACAGCGTATTACAAAAGCGCAAAGCCTAGCGAGCTTCCTAGTCGAAGTTTCTATCGCTAGCTTATTTTCGTTCAGTAGCTTGGGGTCCGCAGACTGAAGTAAAAACTCTCAAAGTAGCTAAGACACGGAAATCACGTATAGAAAAACAGCTACAGTAATTTCCTAATACAAATGCACAAATAAGACATAAATGCAACAAATAAACACATCTAGCCGAAACAGTTGCCTTATACTGCGCGTGCATACATTCAAATAATTATGGTAAAGAAATACCAGGTACAAATTGGGCTAATGGAAAAACTATTAATCTTGAGGTGCGAAGTCGGCAAACTCGGCCGATTTACTAATTTGCTTCAATTTGTCAGAAAACATTGACGCACATTGGAACTAATAAATTAGGGTTTGAAACTGTAAATAGTAGTGCAAATGTTCCTAATGACGTAAATAGAATAAGGTATATTCAACATGATAATGATAATCACTTCCTGGAGACGTATGGTGAATAATCTAGTAAAATTGGGACTTATTCGAGGTAAATGGGTATTGTAATTGAGCAGTCTTTAATATATTTGATTGAGCGGGGTATTATAATTATTAAGTAAATATAAATAGTTGTGAGCGAAGTTATGACAATTATGCCTATGCAAAGGGCTTTGTACAGTAAATGCTAGTTACACACAGGGCACCATTTCTCTATTAGGACGCTAGCCTAGATAATTACGCAGCACGTAAATATTTACAAGTTTTGACTTTTGTAAATTGCAAGTAAACTATGCAAATGTATATATAATCATGATCAGAAAATTACGGCGAGTTGAATGAGCCTAATTTCATGTTAATACACCTAATAATAACTCATTTGACCTTTTAACCTAAATATTCCACATAAACATATCGATTACTCATAAAACACTTTCCTAATTAAATATTCTCCATGGATAAATAATATAGTGCAGGAAATATATTTTGATATTTTGCGTGGTAAACAAATATAGTGCATAAAAGTAAAATAGTGCAAATAAGTAAATGTGCGAATATGAGCCTAATTATCAATTCTCTGTATTTCTTTATCCATCCATTTTGCCACGGTCAGCACAGGCGACGACTAAAATTGATTAATTAGCTGATTAATTAGCCGTTACGACCATCGCCGTCGCATCGAGCAACACGGAACCAGGTATAACAGGTATGATGTGTGTGTGAAAGTGTGCGTGTGTTTTTAGGAAGCTCGTGCACCCCTTTTGCCCACGGGCAACTGGACCGCACGAGTTTTTATTGCTTTCCCCGTTCATTAAAACCTTCGCAATTAATTATTTTATCACATTGTTATAATTATAATGGCTTCGGCTTCTCGCAAACGCCCATTTGAAGGTGCAGACGCCCCGCCCATAAAGTCCAAGGAGACAAATACGCATGGTGCCTGTGGCGGTGGAACCATTCCCCCGCGACAACTTTACCGCGCGCAGCAGATGCAAAATGGACCGGAAATCTACCCCAGCAGAGGGAAATTCGAAGGTTGGGTAGATAGAGTGTATATTGACACGGGCGCCGACGGGCATGTTGAGTATCAGTGCCATGTGAGAATTTCTGAGCAAACGATGGCGATACTCAGCGAAAATGAGCAGTGGGTGAATGCGGATGAGGCCTATCCGTATTTTTATTATTCAAATAAGCGGGCCAAAGCGGCCAGGGACAAACGGACCACCCAGCTGGTGGATTTGTGCGCGAGAATTCAGAAACAACACCCCTCGATGTTTCTGCCCCTGGTGCGCCACGGAATGCGTTTCTCGGTGACCGCGATCGCACAGAAAATAGAAAATCCAAGGTACTGGGAGTTCACCGGCGTCGCGATATGGGGTAATCAGACAAAGTGCCCCTTAAACGTTGCCGCCCCAGTGGTAGTGAGTACGCAGGGCACGCGGCGCGTCACTCAAGCGGCACGTACATTGACGCGCGGCGACACTTCCGGCTACCAGCCCTATACGAGCGACTGGAAAATGGCACGGCTGCGGGCGGCCTTCACGCCGTCGAGTTACAAGAATTTGGAACCGCTGGGCGCGGCGGAGCGGGGCGATGCCAGGCCGGAAAAGTTGGTCATTTTGCACAGAGAGTATGTGAGTGACAGCAGAGTGGAAAATTTGAGTGCTGGACAGTTGGGGCTGGCCCACGTCGAATATCACGACCTGAATGATTTGGACGTGTTCGGCGACGAATTTTACGGCCATGCGTACGGGCTGCAGGTCGCCACGGCCGAGGACATCAGTAATTCGGGCATCCAGCCGGATACAGAGAACCGAGACAGCATGGACATATTTCTCAGGTACAAATTGAGCATTTTAGCAGCGGCCCACTGCTATAACGAGTCATTTTTGCGGTTTCGGGCGAAACGCGCAACGGATGTGTGCGCACATGTGTTCTGGGAACACACGCCGCAGGGCACTGCATGCGACATTATGGTGCGCCGCCCCGACCCAGAGGAATTACAAGCTGACACTTTTGAGGGACCAGAAGAGCAGCGCGTTCGTTTGCTGGAGCAGGTGAATACGCAGACACAGCTGCTGAACCAGGCGACGCCCATGTCCGTGTTGAGTCTGGTGCAGGCCCGACAAGACGAAGACAAACCAGCGGCGGTCAGCCCCAATTTGTCAGTGAGAATTACCAGTGTGGAATCAGAACCAACAACTACAATGCTGCGTGCAAAATTGGACATGGCGGCGTCGCAGTCAGCACTGCCCCGTACCCTGGAGAGTGGAAGGTACATGGTGCGCGGCTCAAACGACTCACCCAATTATGACCGAACCATGCGGTCACTGCAAGCCGCCCTGAACAAAGCGCCGGTCGGCTGGGTGCCAAAAGTGGTTCAGGGGTCAAAAGTACTCACCCTGGAGGCGCAAATCCAATTAGCTGTGATATTGAATTTGCGTTTGCTGGATGACGAAACTGACTGGGCGCTAATTAGCCGTGAGGCTAATGAGTTGTACGAATCATTGTTCAGGGGAAAAAACGAACAAATGATTCAGGCCAAATTAGGTGAGTTTCTGCCGCAGCAAGGACAGGTAGAAGTTTTAGGAGCTGTGATCACAGCCGTGCGAATGCGCAAACCCCTTTTGATTATGTGTGACTCGCCTTTCGGGTCCGGGAAGACGACCACACAAAATCAACTGGCGTATGTGTGTTCACGCGGCTATAATTACTATAACTCGAGACCCAGGGTGCACGCGGGCTCCGACTTGCCATCAGACAAGCAGCCGAATGCTAAATACCATTCGACGCTCATCACGTGCACGGTCAACTCGGCGGCCAACGAAGGAGCGCGCAGGGCCCTGACCAACCTGAATAAATTAGGGCAGCGGGATATTTTTGGGGCTTTGGAAGTTTTGTTGCGGGAACGTGCGAAATGGACCGCTATGGCTGATACGCCATTTTCTGAAATGCAAAAACTGGAGGGTTTTGAAGAATTTTTGAAATTAAGAGCGGC
>CAXIWS010000681.1:0-14288 GCA_964036195.1 Sphaerolaimus hirsutus | reverse complement strand
GGGCTGACACGAGAATTTATTCAAGGGTGGTGTATTTCTGTAAATACTCTTTAAGAAAACCCGTATAATAATGAGTTGAATAAAACAAATAAATAAACAAAGCAAAAACATTACCATCATAGCACACTCTCAATTGGACACCCTCTGCCTGTTCGTAATAATCAAATTCTATTGTAATGGTTTTGTCCGATGCGAAAGGACCACTTTTCAGTGCCAACACTGAGCCGGGATTCACTTTCCCGCCGATGTAAGTGCCGCCACCCGTTTCTGCATTACGCAGCCGTGACATCATTTGTTTTTTATTGTCTCTTTCCTACCTATTTTTGCGACATGTGGAATGTCAGTATTTGGCAAATTTGCATGCAGTATACCATATTTCTTCTAATGGAGTGGCACCCCTTTATTGGAGACCCGCTTCTGTTCGAAGCCACCCTTCTATTCACACGTTTTTATGCATTTGGCACTATTCCAGCCAGCATCTTTAACCCGCCGTTCTTTTCGAGACCCCCCCCCCCAAACCAACTGATATTGCTCTTGGGCACCCCCGCAGCCAAGTTGCCAGTCTTGCCCACTTGGGGCTCCATGGGCACTGCGCGCTGGGCCAGGGGTGCGTCCAAGTTCGAGTGCAGGGGGCGCCAGGCGCACAGGGTGCCCCCTCCCGAGGGCGACATCCAGCTGCAGCGCAGCGCCGCGCAGGGGGGTAGTGGTTGCTCGTTCGGACCCACGCCTATGGTGTTGTTTTTGAACGTTGTACGGCGGTGTGGGGGGGGTGAACGTTTTTTGTGCGGCATGCGCCATGCAGTTGAGGCGTCCAATTCTAAAAGTCGACAAGTCCAAAATATGAAAATTTCGAGTTAGGCCCGGAAACGTCATATGGGGCTACGTCTGCAAATTTTTCATCATTTTCCATAATTTTTTTGACCTCACATGCCCATATGGCATAGTGCCAAATTTGACATTTTTTGGGAAAAATGCAAAAAAAAATGGGCAAGAAGTCGACAAGTCCACTTAGTTTTGAGCTAAAAGTCGACAAGTCCATCCTCCGCATCCTTTTTTATGGGAAAAAACGCAAGAAATGTGATAAGTCCACTGTGGACACCGATTTCTAAAATGCGACAAGTCCATTATTTTCCCATAAGGCAGCATCGGCTTCCCAGGGAACAAAAATGTTCTCGTGTGCAAGATGTCCATTTCCCTCCCCGAAACAGTTTTGCTCTGACCGAATGGAATTTTATGGACACCCCATTTTTCACATATCGGTTGAGATTAGGGGCTGAAAATTTGACACTTTATTGTCAACAGATGGAACTTAATGGAAAACATGAGAGAGCCAAATTGGACACGCACCACGGGCCTGGAATTGGGTCTGAAACTTAAAATGCGATTTACTCAAAATCGCATTTGGTGGACTTGTCGACTTTTAGAATTAGACGCCTCAGTTGTTTACGGCCGACATTTCTGAGACATGTTAAGTATTTTATGTACCCGTTTTCGATACATTCGAGATTTACTCTGCGGACTGTAAATTATGATTTATAAAATTATTTTCTTACTTAGGTATGTCTACGCAGGGGTCTCCTAGGGTGGGGGGGCTGGGGGGGGGGGGCTGCCCCCCACCCAAATCGGCCGGCTATCTATCTGTCCCGGAGGCCGCTCAGCTATCTATCTATCCCGAGGCAAAATTTTTGGCTACTACCCCAAAAGACCCCCCCCCCCCCAATCGCTCAGCTATCTATCTATCTGGAGTGGTTTTTGAGAAATTTTGCCCCTATTTTCGCTCAAAATCACTAATTTTCGCACCTTTTTATAGTTTTTTCACCTTCAAAATTGTGCTTTCCGGCTATATACATGGTTATATACCTATTTTGAGCCATTTTAAAGCTACTTTTGGCTACTTTTAACTGATTATTAGCGATTTTTCCCCTTTCTGCCTTCTTAACCTTGAAAAAGCCTATATATTGTGCCCCCGCCAGCCCTCCCCCAAACCCCCCCAGCCCCCCCACCCCAGCCCCCCCCCAGAAAATTATTTCAGCTATCGATCCCTCCGGAGGAGCGATTTGCTATCTATCCAGCCCCCGCGAGGGCCAAAATCTTGGAGACCCGTGTGTCTACGTCAAAAACGCAGTCAAATGCACATTTAAAACTTAACACATATTTTAAAACGACAAAAGTTTCCGCAAATCCAAGCACAAACAAAAAAATCTGCTCACCTGGAGCACCGGGTCCGGACGGGACACTCGTCGGCGCCGGGCCGGGTACCCGATTTCTGCTCTCCCGGCTCAACTGATTTCCATCGGAACCGTCACAAACATCGCCGGAAAATCGAATAGTGTCCACTGCGGCTACGCCCCCGGGAACTTCGATAAACGATGACGCCACTATGATAATCTGCAGTGTTTTTGAATGTTTTGTTTGGATTCGGAGACATTTTTGAATAATATACAGGGTGGCCCACGTCAGGCGCACGGTTTTGATTTGCTCCCAACACGTCAATTTTGTATGAAAATTGCTGAAATTTGGTATGGAAGTAGATAAAAGTACCCCATTTGTGGTGTTAAGTGCACGATTTCACATTGCAAGAATTCATGTCGGAACGTGAAGTATTGTACAGGTTGAAAATGAACAATTTCATACGTGTGTGCATGTGGTGCATGTCAGGTGCATGACTTTAATTGTCTACCAAAGCTCCAAAACTTCGTAAAAATAGTCGAATTTTGGCATGGGAGTAGAAAAATGTACCCCATTTAGTATGTTAAGTGCACACATTGATATCGCTAAAATTTCACATTGATCACACAAAGGGACACGTTCAAACGGGGCCGGGTCGGTGCACAAGTAAACCCGGTGCCCAAGTAGGGCCAGTGCACAAGTTGTAATACCCGGTGCCCAAGTAAAGTGCCATACTTGGGCACCGGGCCGGGCATTTACTTGTGCACCGGACAGCTTTTACTTGATCATACATGTGCATTGCTTGGGCACCACCATCAGTGCGGCACCATTTTTGCCTGACTAGGAGTCCATGGCGCCACTCCAGAAAAATGGGGCCGCTCTGGATTCCATGGGGCGACTCCATTCAAATTGCGCCATTTTCCATATATATTCCATATATTTTCCATATGCATGGAGCATATAATTCCGGCCAGAGGGTTTCAAATATGGAAAATGTAGACAAATTCATAACCTTTTCAAAAAGTTTTGGGCAAGGCTTGTCACTTTAAAGTTGCCCACTTGGGCCAACTTTGAATTGGCCCTACTTGGGCACTGGTTTTACTTGTTCACCGGTCTGGCGCCGTTCAAAGGGGGTTCAAACATGTATGAAACTGCTTCACGTTCCGACATGAAATTTTGCGATATAAAGCCGCGCACTTAACACAACAAATGGACTGGTTTTTATCAACCCCCATACCAAATTTGAGCAGTTTTTATCAAGAATTGACGTGTTGGGAGCAAATTGAAACCGTGCGCCTGACGTGGGCCACCCTGTATTTTGGGCACAAAGAGTTCGGATCTATCGCTATACCTATAATGCATCGCCTTGTGTAATTAGTTCTCAGATCATTTTTTCAACTTTTTAAATGTTGGTCCAAACGCCACGGGTTCTTGACTCTTGATCAGCACTGCCGTATTTCTCCGTGTAAACGCCCCCCCCCCCCTGTGCACAACGCCTGGGGCGTTATACAGTTTTTTAGCGCCCCCGGAGCGCTATGCTTGGTTTCAAAAACGTTAGCCAACTTGAAATATTCAACAGGACAAATCAAGCTGAAACGTAGTGAAACGTCCAGTTGGTTTGAACTGTTTGAATGTTGTGCCTTATGGAACACATTGTGATTCCGCATTATGCACGTTTTTCCATTGAATTTCCTGCACGCTGGGAGGGAACAGAAAATATGCAAATATTTAGGCAAAAATTTGCCATGCATAACGCCCCCCCTCCCAATGATTAAACGCCCGGGCGTTATACAAGTTTTAAAAAAAAGTTGCTGAAAAGTGCCTCGGTTTTGTATAACACCCGGGCGGTTTACACGGAGAAATACGGTGGTGATTTTAAATATCCATTGCACTGGCGCTAGCGCCAAACACAGCAAAAAATGGGGGGTTGATGCGTCGTGAAGCGTCTTGAAGTGTCTTCACGGCAACACTTCCCGACGCTTCACGAAGCTGGTCGGCGCTTTACGAAGTTGAATGTGATGACACGTCACATCACAGACGTGCGTCAACAATGCTGCACAGTCTTTGTGAAGTGTCTTCACTGCGTCAGCATCGGGAAGTGCGCTTCACGAAATTTTGGCCATCGTGAAGCTAGCTGAAGTGTGTGGAAGACACTTCACCAAAAATCTCGTGAAGCGTGTTGAAGCGTGTGGAAGTGTCTCCACAGAGGCCGCTTCACGACGCATCACACCCCCATTTTTTGCTGTGAAGCAAGAAGTGGCGCGGCACTGGCACAAGTTAAAAGCACAAAGTCAGAATTGACGCGTGCACTTGCACTATTTTGCTGTAGCGCCATTGGCGTTTAGTGCTAAGGGTCGGAAAGGTGCCATGGTGCTTTCTACATAAGTAATCAGCAGCACCCCATGGTGGGTTAAATATGTTTGTATTTTGTACACACGATCGTGTATTTCATAGGGGAACAAACTGACCAAACTACCAACATCCGAAATTACACATGACGAAAAGCAACACATGCAAAAGCACTCACAGTGAATGGCTTGTCTAATGGGTCAATTGTTATAGAACTTCTCCCAGAAGATACAGGAACTTCTTTGCACGTTTCGAACTCGAGACTACCCAATGGAAGTGTGCACACGTCCAATGTCACAGAGGGGGACATCCAGTGGCTGAAAAAATAAAACCTTTAAGTTTAACATTTAACAAAAAATATTTAAGACATACTATTTTCATGAAAAGACGAAAAATTCATTGCTGTTATAATATTTCACACTCAAGTTTTAACAATAATGACTTTTTTCATTTTTTTACAAAAATTGCACTCCAATTATTATTGGCATACTTCCAACGTGAGACATAAATCACTGCGCGTGCAGAGTGTCATATATTTGACTGCAGCTGCAATATACTATCACTGTGAAATTTTCAAATAACAAACTCAAATTCGAGTGTCGCAGGACTTTTGAGACATGATAGGGGACACGAAGTGAGAAAACCATATGTCAGGCCGTCAGATTGCCATGCGCCCACAGCAGCAAATGGAGCGACTGAAATTTGGGAATTATGCTGATTGGATATACCGGGTGATCTAATCTTTCCCCTTGAACAACCCCCCCCCCCTGATGCCAATAAGTATGGAGTTGAGGCACATATTAAATTGTCCATAAGAACAAAAATCGCTTGTTATTGTTTTAATAAAAAAAACATATTTAGTGAAATGAATTGATAGAAACATACATGCTCCGAATTTTTGACAAAAAATAATTCCATGGGGGAATTATTCGAATAAATACGGCACTTATATACCAGAATCGTGAAAATACTATAAGGAATGCCACTAATCCAAAAACTCCCCCCTCAAAGAAACCTGGCTCTTGACCCGGACTGACGCCAAAAACCTGTTGACTCCTCTGAGTTGGCACGTTGCCAGCTACCAGAACAAAATCAACATCGTCAACTCCCGATTGCACATTGTGCCAACAACATGAATATGGTTGGTCAAAATCGCAGTTGAGTGATTCCGCTGATTTTATTGGAGCGGTGTCTGAAATTTACGGGGGGTTGTAATTAAGGGGTAGTCAATGGGAGGGACACCCAAGTAATGCAAGCAGTAAGCATGCCCTACCCGCAAAAACAAATTCAAATGTGAAAAAATAATTTTTGCACAAGTTTTGATCCACAAAACTGAAAAATGTTTGATTGGAATGTTTTGCATAACATGTATTGTATTTTTCGGCCGCTTTTTTGTATCTGGCCGCTGAACAATTCATACCAGATTAGGTATATTCTAAAAGGCGATATTTGGGGAATTTCCGTATTACCTCGAAATACCCCCATGGGGGTTTATTATTTCGCCAGAAAATTTTTAGGGGTGTAATTAGAGGGGGGTTACTCGAGGGGGGTATTATTTCGACAGAAATTTTGTAAGGATTCGTAGTAAATAGTAGGGATTTGCGTACCCAAAACAGGTAATAAATATGTCCAAACGGGGTATATTTGGACATAAAAACGTAGATAGCTAGACGACCTAGTCTATGTGTAGCTGTAATTAGTGATGGAAAAGCGCCAGAAAAAAGGGCGCCCGGCGCCAATGGCGCCACGGCGCTATTCGGAAACTGGGCGCCAAGCGCCAAGCGCCAAGGGCGCCACAGAAAAAGGGCGCCAAGTCGCGGCGCCCTTTGGCGCCCTCAAATGGCGCCATTCCATCTCTAGCTGTAATGTCACTTAGCGGTAAAAAAATACATCATCTACATTGCATACATGATGTACATCATTTCGGGGGGGGGGGTATTTCGAGGGGGGAGGGTTATTATTTCCCAGCCCATTTTGAGGGGGGTAATTCAAGAGGCGGTAATTCGAGGTAATACGGTATTTAGATGTGATTTTTCTTGAGAACAGGTGATCAATTCAAAACTCACTTTCACTCCCCAAACGTTGAATTGAATTCGGCGGAAGTGGGCCCAGCAATTCTGTAATGGGCACACGCACAGGGTTCGATATTTTAACTTTATAAACAATGACAAACAAATGACAAGTAGGTATACCACATAGGCCCTACACGCACTAGTTGACGGCGATACCAAATCTCAAATGGTTCCGATCCAAATTTAAAACTTGCTGACGATCCGACCAACGACGTTCAAATGCAAAAGTGTTGAATCATGTACAGGGTTGGTTTTATAAAAATCATTTGTATACAAATTGTATAAAAATTGTATAAAAATGTATTTTATTTTTATTTTATTCTTGTTTCATTTTATTTTATTTTATTTTATTCCAAAATAATAATAAAATAATAAAATGGACCATTTTACAAAAATTTTACAGAAATTTTACAAAAAATCAGAATCTTGCATGCAAGGTCAGAAAAATGTGATAATTAGACCTAAACATGAAAAATGTGTGACAAATTTTTCCATTACTTTGCAAAAGTTGCATGCAGTAGGTATTGTTAGCTAGTTGCAAGTGTTAAGTTACAATTATCGATAATAATGGTTTGCATTTTTGGTAGAAGGATTACTGGAGTGTGCTGGGCGCATTTGTAAAACATTATGCAAAGTGTCAATTGTCATGACAAATGTAGTAAAGAGTCAATTGGCATCTCAAATGTCAAGCAAAGTATAATTGTCATGACAAATGTCGTGCCGAGTGTAAATTGTGTATCTGAATCTTATGTTTTGGTATCCAAACCTTATATTTTGGTATTCAAATCTTATGCTTTTGTAACCAAATGTTCACATAAGATTTGGTTACAAAAACAACAAGATTTGGATACAAAAGATCCAATATTTTTACACAATTTTTACAAAAATATGAATTTGTATACAATTTTACAAAAATTTTACAAAAATTTTACATTTTACAACAATTTTTATACAATTTTTATTTTTATTTTGAAATTTTCCATTTTATTTTATTTTATTTTATTCTTTAATTTTCCATTTTATTTTTATTTTATTTTTATTCTTTTCTGAGATTTTGCCAACCCTGATCATGTAGCATTTAATGAAGCTGTGGTGTTGGAAAAAATATTGCGCTATCTGCACTGCACATGGCCGACATTCACCAGGTGCATACAAATTAGCGTAGTGTTACTCGTGAGCAGGCTTCGAATTGGAATGGGGACCAGTTGACATTTGGTGCCCTTGTCAACTAGTGTGCGCGGGCACACTGAATCTGCCAGCATAGAACTTCATATGCGATCAAGCTCACATCCGGTCGCAAGGAAAAAAGCGGATAGGGCTAATCAGATACAATATTTAAAAAAACAGACCATTAAACACGGTCGCAGGCGGCCCTCTGCCAACTGGGGGCGCATCGAAGCAGCATTCCACTGGGAAATTACGACAAATACTTTGAAATTGAATCGATTCAAAGTCCAATCGTAAAATATACAATACAGAGCAAAGGGGCTACACACACTGGATGTCAACAGGCGGCAGTTACAAGCCCTGTAAAGTGTAAAGTAAAGTGTCAAATGTAGAGTCTAATGCAAAGTAAACTGTCAATTGTCATGCAAAGTTCAGTAATAAAATCTTTTCTTTTTTGTTTTGATTGACACTTTACTTTGCATTTGACTTTACATTTGACACTTTACACTTTACAGGGCTTGGGACTGTCCGGTTTCCATGTCGCTTAAGATTTTAGTTGACGGGTGGCAGGTAGTGATGGAAAGGCACCGGGGCACCGTTGGTCCGGTGCGGTGCCTTTTTTTCGAGGGTGGCACGCCGGTGCCATTTTTTCAGAATGGCACCGGTGCCGGCGCGGTGCGGTGCCATTCTCTTTGCCTACCGTATTACCTCGAATTACCCCCCCCCCCCCTAAAATTCGGCTGAGGAAATGATAACCCCCCCTCGAAATACCCCCCCTAAAATTGAGTGTAAAGAGAACATACATGACAAATACCGTAGTTTGTGATCTGTACAATGCGGAACACACGTTAAAAGTGATGGCTAAGTGACGTTAGGGAAGGGTTTATGTGTATATACAGTTATATATGCCTATAAACACATGTACATCTACGTAATTGTTCGATTTTTCTACGTCTGCGTTTGGGGAATTTCCGAAAATTTCTGGCGAAATAATAGACCCCCCCTCGAATTATCCTCCCCAAATTTTGCTGGCGAAATAATAAACCCGCTGGGGGTATTTCGAGGAAATACGGTATGTCCATGGTGCCAGGTGCCCTTTCTGAGGACTGGCAGAGGTGCGGATACGGTGTTGGAGCGGTGCCATATTTTCCGGTGCCTTTACCAACACTAGTGGCAGGACAATTTTCAAGTGCACATGAGACAATGTGGAAAAGGAATTACGTGACATGGTTCGGCTAACCACCAACTAAGATCTGAATGGAAACCAGTCAACTCAGTTGACACCTGATTTCATTGTCAACTGGGGCCAACATGTCGGGGACTAGTCCCACAGTGGGACTCCCACTCCATGCGAAATGCTCTCCCCATGGTAAATTATTAAGTGAAAATAAAATGTAAAATGGTCGGTCGGTGATCATTCTCAAATATTCTACGTGTAATTTTACATGGCAAATGTCAATTACTATTAACTTAGATCATCTAGAGAGCAAAGTGTAAAATTGCATTTTTACTCAGAAAAATGATCAAAATTTTCACATCGTTGGTAGCGAGTAAGCAGAAACCAACCGAAAATAGTCGCTGATACGGAACAAATGAATACAACAAGCCGCCGGATATTGTCCATATTAATTATTGCGGTTATAAGTTGCCTCAAATTTGCTGCCAACCAATGAATTTCCAATAAAAATATCAAACGGCACGAACGTAGAAACAAAAAAAAGTGCCTCGATCGAAAATTGTGGACTAACGAAAAAAGCAACGAAAACGGAATTTTCGAACGGGGCACTGGATGAAAATCTATTATTCGCCGCGAGGGGTCAATAGTTTCATTAAAAAAGACAACTGCATAAAATATCGCGCATTTTATTTCACTGGCGATGCGCAATGAATTGTGATTGTTTTGGATTTAAAGTTGTTTGTTGCCGGCCAGTTAACTGGATGCGTGACGGACTTCGGTTGTAAACTGTGAATGCAGATATTTTCAAGCGATCGAAATTTTGTTGTGCTAGTGATTAGCATTGAAAAATCTTATTTATTTATATTTTCTTCAGGGTTTTTTTCTAGGGTTATTGAATTATACCTAGAGTTTTCATGATATAAAATATCTCATAATTTTCAGAGATATATTTTACCTTTTATATTTTACTTGAAAGATATTTTCTGAGATGATATTAAATACTATTTTCTCAAAAACACCTAAAAATTTCAATGCCAGTGGCACTGACATGACAGCGCCATGGTGATTGCCGCCATTTTTCTGTGGCGCCATTGGCGCTGGGCGCCATGGCTGCGACTGAACATATAATTACCATCAATTGAATAAATCCTAGCAAATCCGCATTTACAATGGATCCTCACGCACGCACAACAGTTAAATACTCATAATTTCCCGCGACGCACAAAATAAATAGCACTCATCTTTACACATTTCGATACGCAAAACTCTGATAATGTCGAGCCACAGATAATAACCGGTTTGCAAAACATCGCAGAGCGACAACCGCGTAAAGTGACAAATTTCAGACGGGAATCCGAAACTTTACAAATTACTTGTCGCGGGATTTGGCAGTGTGCGTGAAACATTTACATGTCAGTTAAACGACGATTAGAAATTTGTACGATAATTACCACTCGACCGCCGGCCGCTATAGAGTGGAGTCCACTGGACAATTTCTAATATAAGTAAATACCGTATTACCTCGAAATACCCCCATGGGGGTTTATTATTTCGCCAGCAAAATTTGAGGGGGGGTTAATTCGAGGGGGGGTTTTATTATTTCGTCAGAAATTTTCGTAAGGATCGTAGTAAATAGTAGGCATTTGCGTACCCAAAATAGGTAATAAATGTGTCCAAACAGGATATATTCGGACATAAAAACGTAGATAGCTACACAGACTACTCTATGTGTAGCTGCAATGCAAATTAACAGTAATATACATCATGTACATTGCGTACATGACATATTTATTATGTACATGACGTACATACTTCCAAAGGGGGGGGGGTATTTCGAGGGGGGGTTTATTATTTCCCCAGCCCATTTTGAGGGGGGGTTAATTCGAGGGGGGGGGTTAATTCAAGGGGAGGATAATTCGAGGTAATACGGTATTCAGTGACAATGAATTTCAATTTCTAATGGACAAGTACACTAGTAATTGACGATGAAATTTGCAAGGGAAATACTTCAGTGGATTAATCATATACTGTATTTCTTCCACTATAAGTAGGGCGGGTGCCAGTTCCGCAAGTTGATAAGTAAAATGGCAAATGCGAAGTGAATTGAGAAGAAAATTGGCAAAAGCGAAGTGAAATGGCAAGTAAATTGGCAAAAGCGAAGCAAAAAATCAAAATCAAAAGTAATTTCACTTCGCATTGGACAATTTCCTTCTAACTTCTCAATTTGCGGAACTGGCACTAGGTCTCCAATAGAAGGTATATTTTTCGACTACCGCATTTGGGCCACGAAGTAGATATTTTCAAAGTTGCCTTACAAGTTAACTGGACAAAGTTTAGTGTGCAATCGAACATTTTCATTTTTCAACAAAGACATGATTCAAAAACACGGGGGTCAACACAAGTTTTTATCAGAAAGTGCAGAAATAACGTCAATAAATCGCGAATTTTTATAAATACCAGAAAGAGTAAATCACGTTTATACCAGTACCAGACAGACGAATGTGTAGCTGGGAAACGAAAACTGTCACCGTCAAATGCGCATTGGGGGCCCACAAACTAGTTGACAAATTGCGTACTGCGTTCGCTTGCGTACATAAAATTTAGATGTTGCTGCTGGCACAAAGGCAAAAATAGTGCCACAGCAAAATAACTACCGTATTTACTCGAATAATTCCCCCGGGGAATTATTTTTTCCTCAGACATTTTTGAGGGGGGAACTATTCAAAGGGGGGAATTATTCAAGTGGGGGAATTATTATTTCCTCAAAATTTGCAGGTATCTTTTCATCACACTACAAACACATGTACATCCAATTTCCATTGGTAATGCACATTCCATTGCATTTTTGCACACCGGATGTGCTGCATTTGTATTCGATGAATCAGTCCAGGCACAGCTTTTTTGCTTGGTTTCATTTCATCGATTGTTTTTTTAAAATATATGTGCATTATCTATCCTCTCATTTGGGGGGGGGGGATTATTCAAGTGGGGGAATTATTTTTTCCTCACTCGTCTAACAGGGGGGAATTATTCGAGGGGGGGAATTATTCAAGTGGGGGGAATTATTCGAGTAAATACGGTATTTGCTTTGGCGCTAGCACCAAATTAGATTTTTTAGTGCGCTACTGAACGCAGTACACATCGGGTTGGAAAAAAAACGTTTTTTTAACTCGATGTTTTTTTTATAAAAAAAGTTTTTTTTTAAAAGCTCCCAGATATGACCTTGTGTCAACATATATAGGTATATCAGACAGTGGCAATACTCTGTGATGTTATATATGACCATATAATGGCTGTTGAGCCATGGGATAGCATTATAAGGGCAAGGGCCCGTTCCGCATCAAAAACCATTCCGCACATGTGCCCATCCCGCAAATTATGTGACCCATCCCGCAAATGTGCCCATCCCGCAAGTTGCATCACCTGTGTGCGGGATGGGCACATTTGCGGGATGGGCAAAAATGCGGAATGGGCTTTTTTTGCGGAATGCCACACTGTCATTATAAGTGGTGATTTGTGTCAAAAATATCCATTTTTTTGTCGATACGTTCGTATATCGCCTTATAGTCACATGTTCGTGACTTCAGGTAAAGTTTGGCACGGAATAGTGATGAAACAAGGTTATAAATGGAGGTTGTTACTTTGGGAGTGAAGTTACACACTGTGGAGGTACATGGAAGCACATTACCTCAATATTATATACTACAGCGACATATGACGGCTTATTAACCCATGGTAGCATATATAAATGGATACTTTGGTACTAAAAATGCCACAAAACCGATGAAAACAAGGCATGTCTGAAAACAACCGCCAATGTCAATTTGTGTGTGAAATTGCGCGCTTGCGCGCAAAAATTTTGCAAAATACCTAGTGCTTAATACTAAAAATTTCGGTCGATGTTTTTAAAAAAAAAACATTTCAGACGTCATGTTTTTTTAAAAAAAAAACGTTTTTTTTTTGATAAAAAACGTTTAAAAAAACATCGGCCAACCCTAAGTACACAACTTGTCAACTAGTGTGCCGGCCGACATTGACTAAGAAATCAAAATTCAAGGTATGTCTATCCCGCCCTGAAACCTGTGAAGTTACAATTTTTCTCCGTAAACACATCATTTCTGATGGAAAATACGATAGTATGCGGGATTTTTACAAACTGAAATCATTTGCCATACTGCGCAAAAATCGCATTCGAAAATTCAACCGACGTAAACTTGGGGTGAGATTTTTAGGACAAAAATTCAGATTTTTACCGATTAGTGTCAAGAAAGTAACTGGTCAAAATCTCACAAAAAGTCCGAAGAGCGGACTACATAGGACGACACTTAATTAGACCGACATATTTTTTATGTTTTCATGTTGACTTTATTGTATAACATGCAAAATCGGGTCGGTCAAAACTTTGCTACAACTTAAATGGACATGATATGCCGTTTTCGTCATTCGACAAAACAGGCAAATATCGATGGGATCTTCCGCAAGTGGAAAAGTGACAAAAAGTGCTAAGATAAGTGTTAAGTGGTATATCAAGTGACAAAGGAACGTAAGTAACCCATATCACTTATCATCCGTCATCATATGGCATTTATCCGTCAAATAAAAATTTACCTGTCACTTGTCCACTGGCGGAAATGTCACCAGGAACAAAAAAAGAAAATCACTTTTTAGCGGGCGGCGTGTACTCAGGGTTCGGCTTGAGCACCACTAAGCCTTCCAAATATGGAGTTACTGAAATATCTGTAAATTAGAAGAGACATGGATATAATGACCTTTAACATAATTAGAGGATCTAATTTGAATGTAGTAATAAAATTGTAATGTAATTTTTCCAGAATGTGCCTATCTTCACGATGTTTAGTTAGCATAAATGTCAGAAATTAAAAATAAATAACTTGTATGCTTATTTTTCAGCAAATATCTGTAAGATCGAGTTCTTGATCACTGGCAACTTATCATAATTCATAATTTACGGAAAAGTACAGGGGTGGGCATCTTCAGTTACCGCTGGAAAAACGCGATAGCTTGAGCTACGGTTGAGCTATCGCAGTGAAATTTTAACACAATAGAGTAGACTCCATAGGACACCTATCCTGAAGTGTGCAACCGAAACGGCCACATTTTGGGTGAGTTGTGGAACACACAGTTTTTAGAGTAATTTTGTGACTTGGCATCATGCATAGGATAAATCGAGGGTGGAATTTTAGGGGGGGGGATCATGGGTCTTTGGTGTCGTCCCATTCTGTCGTACATTTGCCGATTTTGATGCGCTTTGAGTATGTTGGGGTTTGGGGTCAGGGTTGTGACCAAATTCTTCTTGTTTTCTCAAATAGTCCCCCAGTCCCGAGATAAGGGGG
>CAXIWS010000680.1:0-63854 GCA_964036195.1 Sphaerolaimus hirsutus | reverse complement strand
TTAGTACTTGGTTTTCGAAAAATTTCTGGCGAAATAATAAACCCCCCCCTCGAAATACCCCCCCCCCTCGTTTAACCCCCCCTCAAAATTCTCACTATGAAACAATAAACCCCCCGGGGGTATTTCGAGGAAATACGGTATTTTCCAGTGAATTTTGATCATTCACAGACCCGTTTTTTTCTTTTTTATTCAATCACGCAGCACTCACCCTGAAACCATGCTGGCGCCATTTTGGCGCCCTTTTAGGGCAGGGCGCCAGGCGCCAAGGGCGCCACGGAGAAAGGGCGCCAAGCGCCAAGGGCGCCATGGCGCCTTTCAGAAAGTGGGCGCCAGGCGCCAAGGGCGCCACAGAAAAAGGGCGCCAAGCGCCAATGGCGCCATGGCGCGGCGCCCTTTGGCGCCCTCAAATGGCGCCAGCGCCATGGCGCCATTCCATCACTAGTATACACACATTTTTCCGTTCAAATATTGTGCCTTTAAATGCTTGGATAAAAAAAACTCAAAAAAACATTTCCGTATTTTCTCTCCGTAAACATCTCCGTGTTCTCCAAAAAAGAACTCATTTGAGTTTCCATGTTTTTCAAAATTGTTGAGTTTCCATGTTTCTGTGTTAAACAAAAACACGGAAACTCAATGAGTTTCCATATTTAATGTGTGTTTTTTGCCATCGTTGGTAATCGCAGCCATAGGCAGCGTAAGTGCTTGTGCGCTTGTGAATGTCACAAGCGGAATTTTTGGTGTCACAAGCAGAAATACCAACTAAAAGCACGATAATCTATGTCTACCTAGTAAAAAGTGTCACAAAGTCAAATTTCGATCATAGGCGGTGCAAGGTCCCAATTTGTGATTGTGAATGTCACAAGCACAAATTGGGACCTTGAACCGCCTATGATCGCAGCATTATGGCGAATTTAACCGCTTTTTCTACACTGTTTTTCGCGCTGGAAAAGCGGACCAAATCAGCGTAACGAGCTTAGACATCGCTAATCCGACGTCAAAAATGGAACATACAGTTTGTGTCGATCATTATAACTGTTAGATGGTTGAAATCGGTCCAGAAATGGTAAAGTTATTGGGTCTGATACATGTTCTACTGCAGGAGTCGGTGTGTCGCGCAGATTTCAAACGTGTTATATCGATGTTAAATGGTGTGTTCCTTATAAAGCACGACTCACTGATTATGGATCCGCTTAGAACTCGAAATAGACAAAATGGCAAAAATGTCCGCAAATGACTGTCTATCGCATAACACTATATTGTCTCATAATATAAAATTTTTTTAAATGTTGTGCGATCGCGCTTCAATTTGCCATGCGAATTTGAAAACACTTCCTGATATCGCATGCAAAAAATCACATTCCCAGGTCATCTGTGTCAATAGTTATGACACCGGGCTAATTCAACTTGTGCACAAGTAAATGGACTTTTGCTCGCGCACAATTACACTTGTAAGAATATCACTTGTGCACAAGTAACTGCATTTGCGGAGACAGCTTTTTTGTTTCGTATACAAAGCAAAATATACTTGTGCACAAGTAAACATGACTTGTGGAGCTATTATTTTGTGGTATAAACAAAGCAAAATGCACTTGTGCACAAGTCCACGTGACTATCGGACCGGAGTACCGGAACTGTAATTAAATGAAATTTTCCGGTCCGCCATTGAAGTGTGTTGCGCATCGGCAAACTTAGGGGTGTAATTAAAGAGACATTATGTTGTGCACTAGTAGCTTATATCGCGCATCTCAAGTTCGATTTGGCTACTGATAGAAATGCAAAAAAGAGGTCATAAATAGATGAAAACATAAGTACAAGTTCAGGAATCGTTGAATGTAACACACTTAGGTGCCGCAAATGAATAAATTTGCAAATGTAAACCACTAAGTAGCAAGTTACGTAAATTAAGCAGATTAATGCGTGTGAACTGGAAATAGAACACACGTTGTACTTAAAATGCACTTGCATATATAAATAGAGCAATCGATAAGTGTTCCAGCGCACCCAACCCACTTTAATTACTCACTCGATGCATTTATCGATGAATATATGCAGTCAATTGTAGCAATGTGAAATAAGCAGATGTAGTGATTGGGGACATTTGGTGCAGAGAATTATTGACTGCATCAAATGCGGATTGTGCAAGTATAAATTTGTGTTGCAACTGGAATGTGTGAAGTGTTTATTGGAAGTACAGGTGACACATTTCTAATTCAAATAGACATAAAATAAACAAACATTAGAGAATTAATTAGTAGGACATTGGTGAACGTTTTACACCTTTTTGAAAACATTTTTCATATTTCAAGTCAAAGAGACTTGTGCACAACACATGTTACTAGTGCAGAAGTCAATTTTCCATAATCAACATCAATCGCTTTGACTTGAAGCAGAGGTGATACGTTTTTGTTCGAATCAATCAAATTAAATCATTTTGTCAACAATTAGACTAGTGCACAAGTCACGTGTGTCGTGCACAAGTCGCCATGACTTGAAGCAGAGGTGATACGTTTTTGTTCAAATCAATCAAATTAAATCATTTTGTCAACAATTAGACTAGTGCACAAGTCACGTGTGTCGTGCACAAGTCGCTTTGACTTGAAGCCGAGGAGATCAATAACAGAAACACGTCCATGCAATCTGTACATGATCTGACACGCTGGGAGCGTCCCCGTCGCTCAGATCGGACACCTCGTTGGAGGTGACTAATGCCCAGCTAATTTTTCTGATGTCAATTTCTGATTTCTGCTAATGTCAATATAAGTCATTTTCACCAACTGCGCAAAATATACGGTCAAAATAATGGGCAAAATAACGAGGAACGAGGTATTTACACATGTTGAACAATATTTGGAACATGAGCCGCTTTCTTCTTGTTAATTAGAAAAATTAAAGCGGAAACAATTACAAAAACGATGATTGTCACTTGGACCACCAGCAGTACATCCGTGGCGGCAATGTGTCTGGACGACGGATTCTGGGAGAATGAACAGAGTGTGATTGAACTTTTTGGGAAATAGCATTGAATTAATCATTACACACACGCACACGCACACGCACACGCACACGCACACGCACACGCACACGCACACGCACACGCACACGCACACGCACACGCACACGCACACGCACACGCACACGCATACGCACACACACGCAGACACACACACGCACAGACACACACACGCACAGACACACACACGCACAGACACGCACACACGCACGCACGCACATGACTGGAAGTTATAAAAAAGCGAACTCACAACATCCTCAATAGTGACGGTGTCCATTTCGCCAATCGTGGTGAACAGCTTGGTGTACAGCTTGCACAGGTTAGTGCGACATGGCTTCGTGTCATTCTGTTCACCCATAGCGTCTTCCATCCCGTCGTTGTTGTTATGGGAACGCTGCACACGCAGTGCACCTGCAGTTCGAAATGAGACTGGACTGATGCGTATGTGACAGTGTATTAACTTCTATTTGCATGCATTATATTATAGAAAATATTACTCTTGCACAAGTCGAATGTGTTGTGCACAAGTCATTTTGACTCGAAACGGAAAAGACATTGCAAAATTGTATTTTAATTGATACGTAAGGATTGCATTCTAAACTCATCATTTTTGACAAAAGTTTGGATTTTACTTACGTTTAAATTCAAAAGCAAAACAAATTTACATATTTTTCAGCTTCAAGTAAAAATAACTTGTGCACAACACATAATACTTGTGCACTAGTCATATTTTGTATAAAACATCGTAAATATTTACATGTTTAAAAATGTCTTAAAGGTGTTACACAATTATACGGAAAAATGAAGTGTTAATGAAGGAAATGTAATTAATTAATGAACAAATTACGCATTTTATGTAGTGTAACTGACCGTCATTGTCCAAAATTTGGTCTGTAACATTGACCAGCGCCCTGCGGGATCGACTGGCGTCATCGGTGACGTTGCGTGGTACAGATGGGGCGGGGGCGGGGGCGGGGGCGTCCGATTTGAGCAATGGAGCTGCGCAATGTAATTAGAATTACTCATTATGAATACATTCATTCAAATATCTTGTGCAAAACATCTTGTTCACTAAAGAATAGGTCTAAATACAAAGTTGGTTGACAACAATAAATTTCTTGTGCAAAAGTACTCGATGAAGGCACAGCTTACCGTATTTCCTCGAAATACCCCCCCCCCCCCTTGAAATACCCCTCCCCCCTCGTTTGACCCCCCCCTCTCGAGACCACTATGAAACAATCACCCCCCCCCTCGAAATACCCCCCCCCCAAATTGAGTGTAAAGGGAACGTACATGACAATAACTGTAGTTTGTGTTCAGTGTACTGCAGAACACACGTTAAAACACTGTCGGTGTCACGTTAGAACAGTGTACATACCATCTACATACTAATATTAGTCTACAGAACCTTTTAAATTGCGGTTTTTGTTGCATTTTTCGACGTCTGCGTACGTTTCAGACGACAATTTCGTACTCGGTTTTCAAAAATTTTCTTGTGAAACAATAACCCCCCCTCGAAATACCCCCCCTCGTTTAACCCCCCCCCCTCTCGGGACCACTATGAAACAATCACCCCCCGGGGGGTATTTCGAGGAAATACGGTATGCTCAATTATAAAGATAAATATTCACCATAAAAAAATTGAACTGACCAATGCCGGCATACAGGGAAAAGAAGATGGTTGCCCACATAGCGCCGGAAAAAATGATGCCCATCGTTTTTGTCGAAGCTGTCGTGCGTCGAAAAAATATATACAATTTGATCGCAAATGGTAGCTGAAAAAAATGAACGTTCCTTTTATGTCAGGAAAAACTCAAAGTGGTTGCCTAAGGCTACAAAAAAATAATGTCCATGATCCATCAAATAAAATGAAATACTGGAATGTCATGCAGAGATAATCATCTTTTACTGCACCACAGGCAAAAGATTACATTTAGATTCAAAAGCAAACAAAATATACACAAATGTCTGTTTCAAGTCAAAATGACTTGTGCACAACACCTGTGACTTGTGCACTATTCGTATTTCCTATAGTATAAATAGATCCATGCAAGTAGAAGTGCGCTGCAACATGCGCAGTGCACTGGGACAGGTGTAAATTTGATACAAAGTGAAATTTAGTGCAAACGTAAGTGTAAACATGTGCATTGACCTACATAACTATTCCCTTCAAAGATAATTTGTCTATTGTTTAAGTAGAAAAAAATTGCGCATAAGTACATATTCTATAATGCATATAAATGCAATCGCGAGTACACTGAGACAAATGTAAGATTAATTTGCATGGGAATCTAGTGCAACCACCTTTGTCAGTGCATTGCGCATGTCGCAGTGCAGTCCTATTTGCACGGATGTATATTGTGGGAAATTTGATTTGTGCACAAGTCGCATGTGTCGTGCACCAGTCACTTTGACTTGAAGCAGTAGACATCACGCAAAAAGCTGTCAAAAATATATCCATGCAGATAGGAGTGCACTCAGGCTTGTGCAGTGCACTGAGACGGGTGTACATTTGATACGGGTGAATTTTAGTGCATGCACTGACGTATGTAAATGAAGCAGTTATGTATCAATGTAAATACAAAATTCACATTGCTTTTTTTACATTTCAAATCAATTCATATACAATTTGATCGCAAATGGTAGCTGAAAAAAATGAACGTTCCTTTTATGTCAGGAAAAACTCAAAGTGGTTGCCTAAGGCTACAAAAAAATAATGTCCATGATCCATCAAATAAAATGAAATACTGGAATGTCATGCAGAGATAATCATCTTTTACTGCACCACAGGCAAGAGATTAAGGCATTGTAGCAATCGCAATTATGACTGATTCCATAATGAGGAGAAATTCTGTAATGTCATGCAGAGATAATCATCTTTTACTGCACCACAGGCAAAAGATTAAGGCATTTCAGCAATCGCAAATATGACTGATTCCATAATGAGGAGAAATTCTGGAATGTCATGCAGAGATAATCATCTTTTACTGCACCACAGGCAAGAGATTAAGCATTTGAGCAATCGCAATTATGACTGATTTTTATTGTAGGTAACCCGCATGGCCAGCGTGCATTCGTCACTTTGAAAAAGATCAAGTGACAGTGGAATGATCAAACAAATGATCCGAATTTCTTACGAGTGCAACTTATATAAAATATCAAAGACAATGCCGCCATTACAATCGCACTTGTGTAATAAAGGAAATTCCCACAATGCACAGCACAGCACAGTGTAATAAACCACAGCGGAAATTCTTTTGATCGATTTCACAAAAAGAGCCGCCAAAGGCAATGATTTATGACAACTTCATATTTAGCTGCAAGTACATATCGCGTCTGGTCATTGCTGCGCGGGTCCAAATTTGTTATTGACATGCTATACTTTTACGACCCTGAATTTGATTTACTGTAGGATCGTAAAGTTATCGGTTTATGACATGCAAAAGTTGCTTCATTTCTCCATCGAATGTAAAACAATGAAATATTTGTGTTCACGACAGCACGAAATTTACATCAGATTTATATGACTCGCGCACAAGTCACATGTGTTCTGCACAAGTTATTTTCAATTCGAGCATGAGAAAAAGTGTGTTTAAATCGATATAGTTGTCCCAGTGCACTGCGCATGTTGCAGCGCACTTCTATTTGCATGGATGCATATTTTAGGAAATATGACACGTGCAAAAGTCGTTTGGACTTGAAGCACAAAAAACATCGGAAAAACATGTCAAAAATACATCCATGCGAATAGAAGTGCGCTCCGACTTGTGCATTGCACTGAGGTAGGTGTCCATTTTAAGCGCTTTTAAATAATTTGGTAGCACTGTAATAATAATTTTTGGCATGTGTCTAATTAATAAAAATTTGACTAGTGCACAAGTTGCATGTCTCGTGCCCGAATCTTTATGTCAGTGTATTTACTTATATTTATCTTTTGAAAAAATTTCTCTTCTTATTAAATTTTGTAACTGTCTCAATGTACTGCAATGTTTCTGTGCACTCATGCCAAAATGTTATGTCAAAGTATATGTAAGTGCATTATACTCGTGCACAAGTCGCAAGTTTTGTGCACAAGTCATATTGTTTGTACAGTGTATCCATACAAATGGGAGTGCGCTGCGACATGCGCAATAAATTTTATACCTGTCTCAGTGCACTGCGCATGTAGCAGTGCACAGCCATTTGCATGGATGCATCTCTGATGCATTTTTGAACTCTGATTCCTTTATTTTGACTGGGGAATAATTCATTGTGTGCATAGTATAGTGTTGCGAATGAATATCTTTATGACATTCCATTTTCTGAATATTTGTACAGTGTATCCGCACCATGGGTCAATGTAAATATGTTAATGTTCAATAAGTAGTTACAATTGTGAGTTTTTCATATTTTGCGTACATTCGTTTCCTTTTCGTCTACATTAATTTACACAAATGTAGTCTGCACAAATTCACTCATTTCACAGGAAAAAAATTGTTACTCAATTCACTACCCATTTCGTGGTAATCGACAAACGAGGGCAACAGGATCCTGTGCTTTCTGCAGCTGAATTTTCAGGTTTGCTATCATTTTAATGATACGTTTATTGGTTATTTGCGGTAATGTCGCAGTGCACTCCTATCTGCATGGATATATTTTTGTTAGTTTCAATTTAAAAAAACTTGTGCGCAAGTCATATGACTGGTGCACTAGTCACATTGTGTATGGTGCACATTCATGCACGCAGGACTGCGCTGCGACTTGTGCAGTGCACTGACAAAGGAGTGTGCATCATTAGGACAAAAGTGCATTAGTACAACAGTAGTTTTTATACAACAAAGGTGCTCATTAGGACAAAAGATGGTTTTTTACAACGGATGTCGCTTTTATACAACGCGTGTTGCTTTAGTACAACAAATGTCGCAACAAATTATTTTATAACATGATTATCATTACAAAATATAATTTTAAGTTTTCGTTCTACAAAGTATCAAATTTACACCTCTCCCAGTGCACTGCGCATTTTGCAGCGCACTTTTACTTGCACGGATCTATTTATACTATAGGAAATACGAATAGTGCACAAGTCACAGGTGTTGTGCACAAGTTATTTTGACTTGAAACAGACATTTGTCTATATTTTGTTTGCTTTTGAATCTAAATGTAAGTGTAATCCTCAATTTTTTTCAAATATGCATGAAAGCACAAAATTTAAACTCATTGAACGTGTGTCAAAAGTGTATTCAACAGAACATAACTAACATGAAAATTTCGATGGATTTTGAGAATTTGAAACATGACATCCTTAAAGCTATTCCGATAGCTAGAATGAGCTAGATATTTAAATACTTTAGATAACATGAGATTGTTTTAGATGACATGTAACGCATTGATTTGAAATGTAAAAAAAAACAATGTGAATTTTGTATTTACATTGATACATAACTGCTTCATTTACATACGTCAGTGCATGCACTAAAATTCATCCGTATCAAATGTACACCCGTCTCAGTGCACTGCACAAGCCTGAGTGCACTCCTATCTGCATGGATATATTTTTGACAGCTTTTTGCGTGATGTCTTGTGCTTCAAGTCAAAGTAACTGGTGCACGACACATGCGACTTGTGCACAAGTCAAATTTCCCACAATATACATCCATGCAAATAGGACTGCACTGCGACTTGCGCAGTACACTGAGACGTGTGTAAAGTGATATGGACACAAATAAATAATTTTGTTGAATGCTTTGTTAAACATTTTTGCGATTTCTTATCTGCTACGTACATTCGATTTCACTGGCAAATAACTGTTTTATTTACTTAACAGCACATACGGAAATTCGTTTGCACCAAAAAAGGGGGAGCTTCATCGCGCTGTAGACGAGATACCTAATCAGGTTGGGCCTTTTGTGGTCAGTTTAGTACATTGCACAAGTAACTCTGCACCCTCGTTTGTATGCATTTATTGTATTGCAAGTCGAAGAGCTGTCCTATATGCGTGCATATATTTTTATATTTTTCAAGTCAAAGTAACTGGTGCACGACACATGCAACTTGTGCACAAGTCAAATTTCCCACAATATACAGGGGTGGGCATTTTCAGTTACCGCTGGAAAAACGCGATAGCTTGAGCTATGGTTGAGCTATCACAGTGAAATTGTAACACAATCGAGTAGACTCCATAGGACACCTATTCTGAAGTTTGCAACCAAAACGGCCACATTTTGTGTGGGTTATGGAACACACAGTTTTTTTGTGTAATTTTGTGTCTTAACCCCCTTTATCTCGGGACTGGGGTACTGTTCGAGAAAAAAAAAAAAATTTGGTCGTAGCCCCGACCCCAAACCCCAACATATTTACTCAAAGGGCATCAAAATCGGCCAATGTACGACAGATTGGGACGACGCCAAAGCCAGTGACCCCCCCCCCCTCAAATGCCACCCTTGATTTATCCTATCGTGACGCCGAGTCACAAAATTACACTAAAAACTGTGTGTTCCACAACTCACCCAAAATGTGCCCGTTTGGGTTGCAAACTTCAGAATAGGTGTCCTATGGAGTCTACTCTATTGTGCTAAAATTTCACTGCGATAGCTCAACCGTAGCTCAAGCTATCGCGTTTTTCCAGCGGTAACTGAAAATGCCCACCCCTGTACATCCGTGCAAATAGGACTGCACTGCGACTTGTGCAGTGCACTGATACGTGTGTAAAGTTGATATAAAGTGAAATTGAATGCAAGCGTATATGAAAGTATAATGAAATAGTTATGTATCACTTTAAAATATAAATATAGAATAATACATAATTAATACATAGGTACTCTAAATGCCAGTTTCTTAGCAATCATGTCAAAGTTGTTTAAATATTTTATGTGATGTCAAAGTAAAAAAGTGAATTTAGAGTTTACCCATCATTTTGCATTTGACAACTTTGTGTGTTTTTAAAGTATGTATGTAGTGTATACTCTTTCTCACAATAATTATTTGTTCTATTATTTTTGCATTTGTGTTTATGAAAACTCCTTCAACAACATTTCAGTGTGCAGCAAACAAATGTATCAACAGACTTTGACTGATCCAAAAAAATTCAACCACAAGTGTCCACTTTGCAAGTATACAACTGGGGACTCAGATTCGAATCTCAATGATGATAATGAAAGTGATTTGCAAATATTGGACAACAAAAAACCCCAAGACGATTTGAAAATGTTTGCCCACATTTTGAAAGAACACCCGGTGCAATATGTCAATGAGGTAGTATTTTGTCAGGTGCGTTTATAAAGTGCTATGTTACTTCATAACTTGTTCTATCAAAAATAAATAATGAATAATGTTTTATTCATTTACACTGATTCCATACTAATGTTATTTTAACGAGCATGCATAGCACGAGAATGAAATACGCAAAATTGAAGTTATGGTCCATAACGTTAAACCAATGGTCCATAACTTATGTATCGAGTGGTTATCTAGCATACATAAAATATTTACCCTATTTGTTCCAATTGAATAACAGACCTTTACAAAAGGCCATGTGAAATAGAATGGCTGTTTTTGAAACTGAAATTGAAGAAAAAAGATGCTACCGACTTTCCTCGATGAACCCCCCCTAATTCAACCCCCCCCTCATTCAACCCCCCCCCTTAATCTACCCCCCAGGTAAAATATTCTGGGGAAAAAAAGACCCCCCTCATTCTACCCCCCTCTATATACTAGATACTATATATATAAGCTATATATTTACAATGTACAATGTACTATATACTACCATATAATACTATATACTACTTGCTATTATACCATTATACTACTGCTAGCACCTAACGATGGCAAACCTTCTGCAAAAAAGTGTTTAAATTTTTAAGTGCTTACAGGCAGAGAAACACGCGGCGCCACCGCCGGCAACGTTGCCAACGGCGCCGGATGCTGTGCGCGATATGGTATGTGCAAGTGTTTCCTATTTTTTTACCTTTGCGGGGCTGGGCCAGTGCCCAGTACTCATTTACAATTTTTAAAAAAATCGGTTTGGTGGGTGAGATTTTCAAGAAGTCATGTCATGTATCAGCTTGCTGCACGTATTGCGGTGTACATATTCACGTATACGGTATACATCAAACATACTGTTACAAATATTTTTTTCGCAGAATACGACGATCGTCGTCGAGCAGTTAGTGCCCACCAGCGAGCAGCTCGACCGGCTCATGGCACAGCGCCGACGAACTTGAATGCGCTTTGTCAAAGGTGTCGTGTCGTGATTTAAATTGTTTGATATAAATGAAAATTGATGTCTTCTGCTTCAAGTAAAACTGACTAGTGCACGACACACGTGACTTGTGCACTAGTCTAGTTGTTGACAAATTACACACATGACAAAACTTTATGTCAATCAATATACATTGATATTTACATTTATATTTACAGTGATACAAATCTTTATGTCAGTGTATTTACTTATATTTATCTTTTGAAAAATTTCTCTTCTTATTAAATTTTGTAACTGTCTCAATGTACTGCAATGTTTCTGTGCACTCATGCCGAAATGTTATGTCAAAGTATATGTAAGTGCATTATACTCGTGCACAAGTCGCAAGTTTTGTGCACAGGTCATATTGTTTGTACAGTGTATCCATACAAATGGGAGTGCGCTGCGACATGCGCAATAAATTTTATACCTGTCTCAGTGCACTGCGCATGTAGCAGTGCACAGCCATTTGCATGGATGCATCTCTGATGCATTTTTGAACTCTGATTCCTTTATTTTGACTGGGGAATAATTCATTGTGTGCATACACAAATACTTGCTTACTGTTGTGCACTATCCTAACAAAATACGTTCTGTTTTACCGGTCGGAAAGAATGAAATGCATAATTGTCGCATTGTTTGACCCCTTCTAGCGTAACATGAAAGAAATTCGATAATCCTATGCTCAACGGATGCGCATAAAGGGGTTATCTGACCCGCTGTTGAGCCGTATGCAAATACTTCTCGATTTGCATAATCCATACTCACAAGAAAAAATCCTAAGTATGTGTCAATGACATTCAATTGCCAAGTATTTTATTATTTCAGCAAATATTTCTCGTGTTTGGTTATTGATGGGACGAGGAAATTCTTTTGATCGATTTCACAAAAGGCGCCGCCAAAGGCAATGATTTATGACAACTTCATGTTTAGCTGCAAGTACATATCGCCACTGGTCATTGCTGCGCGGGTACAAATTTGTTATTGACATGCGATACTTTTACGACCCTGAATTTGATTTACTGTAGGATCGTAAAGTTATCGGTTTATGACATGCAAAAGTTGCTTCATTTCTCCATCGAATGTAAAACAATGAAATATTTGTGTTCACGACAGCACGAAATTTACATCAGATTTATATGACTCGCGCACAAGTCACATGTGTTCTGCACAAGTCATTTTCAATTCGAGCATGAGAAAAAGTGTGTTTAAATCGATATAGTTGTCCCAGTGCACTGCGCATGTTGCGGCGCACTTCTATTTGCATGGATGCATATTTTAGGAAATATGACACGTGCAAAAGTCGTTTGGACTTGAAGCACAAAAAACATCGGAAAAACATGTCAAAAATTCATCCATGCAAATAGAAGTGCGCTCTGACTTGTGCATTGCACTGAGGTAGGCGTCCATTTTAAGTGCTTTTAATTAATTTGGTAGCACTGTAATAACAATTTTTGGCATGTGTCTAAGTAATAAAAATTTGACTAGTGCACAAGTCACATGCGTCGTGCACAAGTCGCTTTGACTTGAAGGAGACAAATATGCGAAAGCTGTGGGGTGCAAGTTTACGTCATCTAATTAAATGTTAAATGTACAGCACAGCACAGTGAAATAAACCACAGCGGAAATTCTTTTGATCGATTTCACAAAAGGCGCCGCCAAAGGCAATGATTTATGACAACTTCATGTTTAGCTGCAAGTCACAGGTGTTGTGCAAAAGTCATTTTGACCTGAAACAGACTTTTGTGTATATTTTGTTTGCTTTTGAATCTAAATGTAAGTATAATCCTCAATTTTTTCAAATATGCATGAAAACACGGAATGAAATTTAATCAATGCTTAAATGTAAGTAGAATTAAATGTTTACGTATCAATTAAAACACAATTTTGCAATGTCTTTTTCCGTTTCAAGTCAAAATGACTTGTGCACAACACATGAGACTTTTGCAAGGGTCAAATTTTCTATAAAATACACATGTCGTGCACAAGTTGTTTTTTCTTGAAGCAGAAAAGACATCGGAAAAACGTGTCAAAAATACATTCCTCCAGATTGGACTGCACTGCGACTTGTGCAGTGAAATTACAATTTTGGACATGGGTCTGATTAATAAAAAATATGACTTGTGAACAAGTTACATGTGTTTTTAGGAATGCATCAGGTACGTCAAGTGTGTCAATTGTAGTTAAATATTGATTTACAACGGTTGAGTTACAGCATAATAAAAAGGTGAATAAGGCGGGAAAACAATGTTAGAAATAATACAGAAAAAAATAAAATAAATCCAACATTCACATATCGACCATTTCGAAGCTGCTTTCGATGCTCCTGGGCACGCAACAGTAGAACTTCATGAAGGAGATGGAACCGATGCAAAAAATGACAATGATGCCAATCGAAATGGAAAGGCACCATACCCAAGTGGTGTCATACGCCGCAGGAGCTTCCGTTTCCTGTTTTTGTCAGTGTTTTCACTTTTATACACATAATAATATGAATGATACAATAATGTAAGCACATGAGAAGTGCCCATGACCGTGAAATAGGAATGTCTTGCATTTTAACTATAAAAATCGGTGGTGCACAACAACCACAACAAAAAAAAACAACAAAATGTAGTATTTCAAACCAAAGATGTTTTAGCTTTTGCACGGGTTTCTTCTTGATATAAAATTAGTCACTTTACAGTGATAATAAAAATATTAGGCCTTGTATAGATAAAAATACATAGGTAATCTTTCTTATCCTAGACCAAGTATTAAGATAAACTAACAGCGTTAATCTGCTCAATCTGCTGTTCGATATCCATTTGTGTTTGCCGAGCAACTTTCACGCTAGCTACTGCCTCAGCAATATCTGCAAGGTATTTATGGATAATTACAATGTGGAATCTTACTTGTGTACAAGTCACAAGTGTTATGCAATAGTCGTTTTGACTACAAGCATGACAATTACAAAAAAAATTGTTTTTGAATTGATACAAAGGGGAATTAATCAATTTCTAAGGAAACAAGTTTTTTACAATGCCTATGTATTTACATTCCAAGCAGTGAAGCGTCCAGCATATTTATAAATTTGGTAAGAAAATTGAATTTCAACAAACATTTTTGTGCCGATTCCAAATCATACATAGACACGTTCCACTTTTTGATAATGAACCGGTGTCTTGGTAATGGAGTACCTTGCCCCAGATGCGGTAGATGTCGTCTGTGTAGACCGTGGCAAATTTCAGCAATGAAGCCATCTGGCACGTGCAGCTGAAACACGGCCGGAGCATCAATCTGGTGAACAGTCTGCTGCAGGACTTCCGTGCGGTTGATCAATCGGTAGCTGGAACAAATTACTCGTTATCACTGTCAAATTATAAGTCAGTACAAATAATATTTAATTAAGTCACCTGTCACATGTGGTCGCAATTATGTAGCTATCGCCGGATGCAGTCACGTGAATGAAAGGCTCATTCGAAGCGAGGCACTTCACTTGGTCCTACAGGAAACGTTTTCGAATGTACATGCATGTTATGTCCAGCCAACGCTTAAGGTAAAACGATGAAATATTTGTGTTCACGACAGCACGAAATTTACATCAGATTTATATGACTCGCGCACAAGTCACATGTGTCGTGCACAAGTCATTTTCAATTCGAGCATGAGAAAAAGTGTGTTTAAATTGACAGCAAACTATTTTTGTGGACTTAGATCACGATGGATCAATGTAACAGTGCAAGTAACAGACCATTGGGCATTTAGCGAACTCCGCTGGCATTCTCGGTGAACACATAGTGTCACTGGGCGGCATTCGAGTTGCAAAGTCGGTGCAACTTTCTGTAAAAAAAAGTGTTGTGCATAAAAGTATTTTGTTGTGCACCAATAAATGTAAAGTATGAACAACAAACCAGCATTTCCAACTTTTCTGCAATGCTGCGGGAATACGACATCTTTCAGCTTTATCGCTGACATAGGAAAGCCCACAGTCGGAAAAACCTGCACAATGGAATATACACGTTATATGCAGACAAGTACGTAGGGTGCGACATTTATTATTGTGTGGAAAAATCTGCATTCACGTACATGTGGCTTCGCGAAGCACTTCCTATCATTTGTGAAGGCACCGGCATGCGTGATGTGGCCTGTTATCCAGATGTCGTCAGTAGAGTGAACATTCGGCGCACAAACGTTTATGGACAAGGTGCACGTGTCAGCATTGAAGTTGGACAAGTGCGCAGTAGCAAGCTGTGCCAGAGCCCCGGGTACCTGTATGCAGAGGATTTCATTGACCACTGATCAAACAGAATGCCATACAAAAATGAAATGACATTGTTCAACATGAATCGGAACAAATACACAATCATTATCACTTCAAAGCATAGTGAAGTATACAGTTTTTCGAACAGAATAATTACAACATCACATGCAGTGTAAACAATGTATAAAAGTGAATGGGAAAAGCATATTTTCAGCATTTTATTTTATACGGATTATGATATACACCATTGTAGGCTTTTCGATAAGTACAATATAGATAACATGTTGTCGCGCACTAGTAGAAAACCTAATTTCAAGTCGAATTCATACACAAGGTAAATACCTGATCATAGTAGGTGTCGCCATTGAAGATATTGCGCATGCGTCTTGCGGTTTCGCGGACGCACACACTGGGACAAATAGCATTGTGCAGTGTGTTTTGTGAGGAAAGTGATTGCATGCCAGTCGTAGCGAGTGCTATGAATTTGGTGAATGCTTCTTTCATAGCAGCCTTGTTTTCGTTATTTACGATTCTGAAAATTAGTTACGGCTTTCTTGAATAAATGTGGCATGAGTCGTTAATACAAATTTTGACTAACTCATTTCTATTCTGACTTGTAAAGTTTGTGTTGTGCGATATAAGCTCATTATTCTTCACCGATGCTACAGCTAGCATCTTGATGGTTTGCCCCTGAACATTTTGCTTTTTGGTTAACCTCGCCAATTGCTCTTGGGTTTTTGTCAGTTTCTTATGTTGCAAGTAGGTTTCAACGCCCATTCCAGCCATACCAGCTATAAAAATTTCGACACATTTAAAGGCAACAGCCTTATTCATAAAATTGCATCCAAGAGAAAACTTATTTATCACTGACCAATTTGTGCACCTTTCCAAAGGGCATTGAAGGCACCGCTAACTTTTTACAACTTTTCCCACTTTTAGCAATGCAGAACCAGCATAAATCAATGGACCCAGAAATGCAGCTCGTTTTTCACGCATATTCGGATTTTCATGAACCCCATCGATCAAACCTGATTCTGCTGTGGCCGATACGTCGGCATGCTCCATCTGAGAATGTGCCTGGAACAAATATATACTTTAATTACTCCTGTAAAATGTTTTACCTGTCCCAGTGCACTGCGCATGTTGCAGCGCACTTGGATTTGCACGCATGTATATCATAGGGTATTTGACTAGTGCACACGTCACATGTGTCGTGCAAGAATCATAATTCCCATAATATACATCCGTGCAAGTAGAAGTGCACTGCGACATGCACAGCACAGTTAGACGGGTGTGAATTTGATACAAAGTTAAATTTAGTGCAAGCTTACATGTAAACATGTGCATTGAACTACATAAATAAGTGTTCCCCTTAAAGATTATTTGTCTATTGTTTAAGTAGAAATGTCTTGCGCAAAAGTACATTTTCTATAAAATATTTAAATGAAATCGCGAATACACTTAGACAATGTGATGTTAATTCGCGCGATAATTTGATGCATCTACATTTTGGTTTGCACTTATATTGGCTGCATGGAATGCATCAACCCCGCATCATGGAAAAAATCATCTCAGGTTGATAGTTTGTACATGAGGTTGATGCATTCCACACAAAAAAATAACTAATGCTGGCGCACATAGGAGCAACTCACACGCAGCACCAGATGTCGCGTATCAAGTGACGTACAATGTGAGTAAATAAAAATGACTCCAGTGACCGCACTCACATGAGCGGCATATCAAAGTAATTAGCTGACACGCGACCCGGAACCGGAACCGGAATCAATATTTGCAATTTCAGGTCGCTGTTTGGAACCCTAATTCAATGAAATAGCGTTCCAAACAGCGACCCAAAATTTCGGGTCGTGATCCGGGTTGAAAAATATATTAAAAAATTCATTTTTCAACTCGCACCGCGACCCGACTACTTGTAAATATATAAATACACCATTTAGATAAGATTAGATTTAGATTTTCTCAAGTTGCTTATATTTATTCAGGCATTCCAAAATGTTTCACGGTATTGGGGGCACGCACGCTAAACTGTAAACCATGTGCTGGTAAACTCATAAGTCGGTTTTGAATGCATGTGAGTTCACCAAAATGAGGTGTCTGTCAACTGCAGTTGATGGGGATTCAGAATAACCCATTCCAGTAAACTCAAATGCGTTCAAAGCTGATTTATGAGTTTACCAGCACACAGTTTACAGTTTAGCGTGCGCACACACATTATTTATTGTTCAGAATGTCCCTGTATTAGTGCTTAAAAAGCCTGCACAAAATGTGTCAAATGTCATGCAAAATGTCAATCAAAATTCACGCATTTATGTACCTAAATACAATCTTTAGCACATTATAAGCACACCTTACTATTCCCATATTATTTGTTCATGCACACGACATTTTTTACATAGTTATTTATTCAAATTACAACCTGTACCACATTAAATATATAAAGTCACACGTCTCACATGCCAAGAAAGAGGTGTCATTTACAAGAGTATTCATTACATGTCAAAATTGCACAGCGAAGAGCTAACTACAGATGTGGTGGGTGGTCGCATTACACATAGGCAGGGGTTGCGGCACTACACATAGTGGTTGCGGCTCATATTTCATGGAGTTGCAGCAGTATACATGGCAGAACAGTAGTGGGGGTTGCGCGACTATACATAGGGGTGGTTGATGCTTGCGCGGTTGCACTAGTCGTCCGTGCCCTTATATTTAGATTCAAAAGTAAACAAAGTTTACCTATTTGTCCGCTTCAAGTCAAAATAACGTGTGCACAACAAATGTAACTTGTGCACGTCACATGTGACTTGTGCACTAGTCAAAATCCCTATGACCGTGCAAATAGAAGTGCGCTGCAACATGCCCAATGCACTGAGGCAGGTGTGAGGTTGATACGGAATGAAATTCAATGCATGCATCGATGGAAGTGCGTGATTTTTACACGTTTCGTGTCCTTTCGTTTCATCTCGTAGAAAATAATTCAATAGTACTCAGTATTCAATGTATTTCAAGTGATAAATAACTATTTAGGTAATTCTAATTACGCCTACGCTTGATTTTAATTTAACTAAATTTCATTCCACATCAATTTACACACGTCTCAGTGCACTGCACAAGTCGCAGTGCAGTCCTATTTGCACGGATGTATATTGTGGGAAATTTGACTTGTGCACAAGTCGCATGTGTCGTGCACCAGTTACTTTGACTTGAAGCACAAGACATCACGCAAAAAGCTGTCAAAAATATATCCATGCAGATAGGAGTGCATATATCAACTTTACACACGTCTCAGTGCACTGCGCATGTCGCAGTGCAGTCCTATTTGCACAGATGTATATTGTGGGAAATTTGACTTGTGCACAAGTCGCATGTGTCGTGCACAAGTGACACATAAACATGATAAAAAATATGTTTTTATTAGATAGATATCTCAAAATTACACGTACTGCAGTCTTCTATATGATTTTTTACAATATAACACGAAATTCATATAACCTGTAACTTGATTGTGTCCTGTCTGATGTGGTTGACGATCGGACGGCGCTCCAGGTGCATTTTGACCAATTCGCGTATCTCGTTGTTGCAGTTTTCGACCATTTCGACCAGTTCAGGCTGTGCAACATTTTATTCATTACAAGCATTAGAATGATTCAATAATGATATCAGTATAGAAATTGGTAAAATTGTACAGGTAAATTGTTTTACGAAAGGTTGCTTGCAAGCTCAAAAGTTTTGCATCAAAATTGCAAGCTGGTACATATCGAAAAGAGTGAAAGTTTAAGAAGTATATTGAGAAATAAATAACCTCCAACATGTCCCTTTGCCACTGTGGAAGCTTTTTCCAGTACATGCTGTCTAGATATGTCTGCTCAATAATATCGCATGTGAGAGTAATCTCAACAGCCATGCAGGACACAGTACTGGTTCGGTAGGCTAATTCTTGTGGGTGAAAAACTAGCGAACTGTTTGCTAGCTCCATCCACACATTTTCGTTCAGCAGGTCATTTGTGGTAGGCATTGAGAATGTGGGATCTGGTGCCTCTTGCACCACTATCCCGTCGGCACGCAATTCAATGCAATGGAGCATTGCAATTATAGCGAACTGGATAAGCTTAGCCATTTCCGCAATTTATGTCGATTATTAAATGATTATGTAACTGAAATATATGGTCAATATTTTAATTGTAAACTTCTCTTACAAACAAATGCTACTGTGTCATCATGAATAAAATGACATGAAAACTTTTTTACTGCAGCCCTTCAATGTCAAAGGAATCCATCACAAGAAACAGAATGGACATACTTTATTTACTATTCAGATGAGATATGGCAGATTTCAGTGAAGAGCGTTAAGTCAGTGGACGACAACATGAATAAATATTTTAAATCGACAGTTTTTCTCACTCATGATACAAGGGTTCTTCTAATGCGAAAAGACATATTGCACTGCACAGCGAGCTGAAATGATTTACGACACGAGACGTACGTGAGCTATTTACAATTATTGGGCTTCTGGTCATTGCTGCGTGGGTCCAAATTTGTTATTGACATGCGATACTTTTACGACCCTGAATTTGATTTACTGTAGGATCGTAAAGTTATCGGTTTATGACATGCAAAAGTTGCTTCATTTCTCCATCGAATGTAAAACTATGAAATATTTGTGTTCACGACAGCACGAAATTTACATCAGATTTATATGACTCGCGCACAAGTCACATGTGTCGTGCACAAGTCATTTTCAATTCGAGCATGAGAAAAAGTGTGTTTAAATCGATATAGTTGTCCCAGTGCACTGCGCATGTTGCAGCGCACTTCTATTTGCATGGATGCATATTTTAGGAAATATGACACATGCAAAAGTCGTTTGGACTTGAAGCACAAAAAACATCGGAAAAACATGTCAAAAATACATCCATGCGAATAGAAGTGCGCTCCGACTTGTGCATTGCACTGAGGTAGGTGTCCATTTTAAGTGCTTTTAAATAATTTGGTAGCACTGTAATAATAATTTTTGGCATGTGTCTAATTAATAAAAATTTGACTAGTGCACAAGTTGCATGTGTCGTGCACAAGTTGCCTTGACTTGAAGCAGACAAATATGCGAAAGCTGTGGGGTGCAAGTTTACGTCATCTTATTAAATGTATTTATCTTTGTTGTAAATATTTCAATGACAATGGTTAAGATCGAAGCGTCACAGGTATAAAATATTCAAATTTGTCTAAAAAAAGACAACTCCAAGCTCATAAAATGTTTTAGCACATAGAATCAGACTGAATGCGTATTTAGTGCAGTTGTTGAAGTGCAGTGCTGTTGTGCTCAAAACAAATACATGTTCTTATCATTGTGGAGGCATAAATGTTAAAGTCAGTGAAAACAACATCGCTGCGTCATTGGCAAATAACTGATAGCAACTTTGTTTAAGCGGCGTTTACACTGACACGTGTGACGACAAAAACTTTTTGGGCTTTCAACTTTCTTTATGTCACGAAAATTGAATAATTGGAGTGTCAGACACTTAGATCTCGATCACTCTTTGTGCCTAGGACAAACACAAATTTTTATATATGACGTTATCCTACACAATAGAACGAAACAAAATTTTTGTCGTCACAGGTTGTCGGTTCGAGTTGTTCCCGGGAGCCTCGTTAACGAGGCTCCCGGGAACAACTCGAACCGACAACTTGTGACGACAAATTTTCTTGTTTGTTTTATTGTGTATGATCACGTCATATATAAAAATTTATGTTTGTCCTAGGCACAAAGAGTGATCGAGATCTAGGTATCTGACACAACAAATATTCAATTTTCGTCACATAACGAAAGTTGAAAGCCCAAAAAAATTTTGTCGTCACACGTGCCAGTGTAAACGCAGCTTTACCTACTTCCATTCTATCTCTTATCGGAACATCAAAATAAATATGCTACAGGAAATGTCGCTTCATTTATTTTGACATTTACGTTCATTTCTCCATCGAATGTAAAACAATGAAATATTTTTGTTCACGACAGCACGAAATTTACATCAGATTTATATGACTCGCGCACAAGTCATGGATGTGAAGCGGAAATTCTTTTGATCGATTTCACTTTGTAATTCAAATTTCTCAAATTCAAATTCAAATGAGCTTGCAGTCGTTTTTTTGTAGACAAATTTGAATATTTTATAACTGTGACGCTTCGATCTTAACCATTGTCATTGAAATATTTACAACAAAGATAAATACATTTAATTAGATGACGTAAACTTGCACCCCACAGCTTTCGCATATTTGTCTGCTTCAAGTCAAGGCAACTTGTGCACGACGCAAGCAACTTGTGCACTAGTCAAATTTTTATTAATTAGACAAATGCCAAAAATCTCTGATGCATTTTTGACCTCTGATTCCTTTATTTTGACTGGGGAATAATTCATTGTGTGCATACACAAATACTTGCTTACTGTTGTGCACTATCCTAACAAAATACGTTCTGTTTTACCGGTCGGAAAGAATGAAATGCATAATTGTCGCATTGTTTGACCCCTTCTAGCGTAACATGAAAGAAATTCAATAATCCTATGCTCAACGGATGCGCATAAAGGGGTTATCTGACCCGCTGTTGAGCCGTATGCAAATACTTCTCGATTTGCATAATCCATACTCACAAGAAAAAATCCTAAGTATGTGTCAATGACATTCAATTGCCAAGTATTTTATTATTTCAGCAAATATTTCTCGTGTTTGGTTATTGATGGGACGAGGAAATTCTTTTGATCGATTTCACAAAAGGCGCCGCCAAAGGCAATGATTTATGACAAATTCATGTTTAGCTGCAAGTACATATCGCGTCTGGTCATTGCTGCGCGGGTACAAATTTGTTATTGACATGCGATACTTTTACGACCCTGAATTTGATTTACTGTAGGATCGTAAAGTTATCGGTTTATGACATGCAAAAGTTGCTTCATTTCTCCATCGAATGAAAACAATGAAATATTTGTGTTCACAACAGCACGAAATTTACATCAGATTTATATGACTTGCGCACAAGTCACATGTGTCGTGCACAAGTTATTTTCAATTCGATAGCTGATAGCAAATAACAAATAATAATAGGCAAATAACTGATAGCAACTTTGTTTACCTACTTGCATTCATATCAATGCACTTAAATAATTTATGCTTGCATTCACGAATCCCGTGTATCTAAGTCGACTCCACATTTCACTCAGTCCACTTTATTTAACCACAGTCACTTGTAAGTCAAAGTGCATCAATATACCGCGGGTTAGTACTTGCACGGTCATTCATTGACAGGCGATACATTTACAACACGGTGCAAAACTTTGTTTTCTGCATACTAGGCTTACTTAGCTGTGTCATGTATTGTATATTTACATCTGTGGCATCCTTACTCTGCACACTGTATAGTGTTGCGAATGAATATCTTTATGACATATTTTCTGAATGTTTGTACAGTGTATGCGCACCATGGGTCAAAGTAAATATGTTAATGTTCAATAAGTGGTTACAATTGTGAGTTTTTCATATTTTGCGTACATTCGTTTCCTTTTCGTCTACATTAATTTACACAAATTTAGTCTGCACAAATTCACTCATTTCACAGGCAAAAAATTCTCATTTCTCAAAAAAAAATTTCTCAGGCACAGGTTACTCAATTCACTACCCATTTCGTGGTAATCGACAAACGAGGGCAACAGGACCCTGTGCTTCCTGCAGCTGAATTTTCAGGTTTGCTATCATTTTAATGATACGCTTATTGTTTTTTTGCGGTTATGTCGCAGTGCACTCCTATCTGCATGGATATATTTTTGTTAGTTTCAATTTAAAAAAACTTGTGCGCAAGTCATATGACTGGTGCACTAGTCACATTGTGTATGGTGCACATCCATGCACGCAGGACTGCGCTGCGACTTGTGCAGTGCACTGACAAAGGAGTGTGCATCATTAGGACAAAATTCACCCGTATCAAATGTACACCCGTCTCAGTGCACTGCACAAGCCTCAGTGCACTCCTATCTGCATGGATATATCTTTGACAGCTTTTTGCGCGATGTCTTGTGCTTCAAGTCAAAGTGACTGGTGCACAACACATGCGACTTGTGCACAAGTTACATTTTTCACAATATACATCAGTGCGAATAGGACTGCACTGCGACATGCACAGTGCACTGAAATGGGTGTAAAGTTGATATGGAGTGAAATTGAATGCAAGCGTACATGAAAGTAGAATGGAATAGTTATGATACTTTAGATAACATGAGATTGTTTTAGATGACATGTAACGAATTGATTTGAAATGTAAAAAAACAATGTGAATTTTGTATTTACATTGATACATAACTACTTCATTTACATACGTCAGTGCATGCACTAAAATTCACCCGTATCAAATGTACACCCGTCTCAGTGCACTGCACAAGCCTCAGTGCACTCCTATCTGCATGGATATATTTTTGACAGCTTTTTGCGCGATGTCTTCTGCTGCAAGTCAAAGTAACTGGTGCACGACACATGCGACTTGTGCACAAGTTACATTTTTCACAATATACATCAGTGCGAATAGGACTGCACTGCGACATGCGCAGTGCACTGAAATGGGTGTAAAGTTGATATGGAGTGAAATTGAATGGAAGCGTACATGAAAGTAGAATGGAATAGTTATGTATCACTTTATAATATAAATATAGAATAATAAATAATTTATAAAAAGTGGAAAAGTCAGTGGGCCTTGTTTGTTTTTGAATTGAAATTTAAACTCATCAAATGTGTGTCAAAAGTGTATTCAACAGAACATAACTAACATGAAAATTTCGATGGATTTTGAGAATTTGTAACATGACATCCTTAAAGCTATTCCGATAGCTAGAATGAGCTAGATATTTAAATACTTTAGATAACATGAGATTGTTTTAGATGACATGTAACGAATTGATTTGAAATGTAAAAAAAACAATGTGAATTTTGTATTTACATTGATACATAACTGCTTCATTTACATACGTCAGTGCATGCACAAAAATTCACCCGTATCAAATGTACACCCGTCTCAGTGCACTGCACAAGCCTCAGTGCACTCCTATCTGCATGGATATATTTTTGACAGCTTTTTGCGCGATGTCTTCTGCTGCAAGTCAAAGTAACTGGTGCACGACACATGCGACTTGTGCACAAGTTACATTTTTCACAATATACATCAGTGCGAATAGGACTGCACTGCGACATGCGCAGTGCACTGAAATGGGTGTAAAGTTGATATGGAGTGAAATTGAATGGAAGCGTACATGAAAGTAGAATGGAATAGTTATGTATCACTTTATAATATAAATATAGAATAATAAATAATTTATAAAAAGTGGAAAAGTCAGTGGGCCTTGTTTGTTTTTGAATTGAAATTTAAACTCATCAAATGTGTGTCAAAAGTGTATTCAACAGAACATAACTAACATGAAAATTTCGATGGATTTTGAGAATTTGTAACATGACATCCTTAAAGCTATTCCGATAGCTAGAATGAGCTAGATATTTAAATACTTTAGATAACATGAGATTGTTTTAGATGACATGTAACGAATTGATTTGAAATGTAAAAAAAACAATGTGAATTTTGTATTTACATTGATACATAACTGCTTCATTTACATACGTCAGTGCATGCACAAAAATTCACCCGTATCAAATGTACACCCGTCTCAGTGCACTGCACAAGCCTCAGTGCACTCCTATCTGCATGGATATATTTTTGACAGCTTTTTGCGCGATGTCTTCTGCTGCAAGTCAAAGTAACTGGTGCACGACACATGCGACTTGTGCACAAGTTACATTTTTCACAATATACATCAGTGCGAATAGGACTGCACTGCGACATGCGCAGTGCACTGAAATGGGTGTAAAGTTGATATGGAGTGAAATTGAATGGAAGCGTACATGAAAGTAGAATGGAATAGTTATGTATCACTTTATAATATAAATATAGAATAATAAATAATTTATAAAAAGTGGAAAAGTCAGTGGGCCTTGTTTGTTTTTGAATTGAAATTTAAACTCATCAAATGTGTGTCAAAAGTGTATTCAACAGAACATAACTAACATGAAAATTTCGATGGATTTTGAGAATTTGTAACATGACATCCTTAAAGCTATTCCGATAGCTAGAATGAGCTAGATATTTAAATACTTTAGATAACATGAGATTGTTTTAGATGACATGTAACGAATTGATTTGAAATGTAAAAAAAACAATGTGAATTTTGTATTTACATTGATACATAACTGCTTCATTTACATACGTCAGTGCATGCACAAAAATTCACCCGTATCAAATGTACACCCGTCTCAGTGCACTGCACAAGCCTCAGTGCACTCCTATCTGCATGGATGTATTTTCGACAGCTTTTTGCGCGATGTCTTCTGCTGCAAGTCAAAGTAACTGGTGCACGACACATGCGACTTGTGCACAAGTTACATTTTTCACAATATACATCAGTGCGAATAGGACTGCACTGCGACATGCGCAGTGCACTGAAATGGGTGTAAAGTTGATATGGAGTGAAATTGAATGGAAGCGTACATGAAAGTAGAATGGAATAGTTATGTATCACTTTATAATATAAATATAGAATAATAAATAATTTATAAAAAGTGGAAAAGTCAGTGGGCCTTGTTTGTTTTTGAATTGAAATTTAAACTCATCAAATGTGTGTCAAAAGTGTATTCAACAGAACATAACTAACATGAAAATTTCGATGGATTTTGAGAATTTGTAACATGACATCCTTAAAGCTATTCCGATAGCTAGAATGAGCTAGATATTTAAATACTTTAGATAACATGAGATTGTTTTAGATGACATGTAACGAATTGATTTGAAATGTAAAAAAAACAATGTGAATTTTGTATTTACATTGATACATAACTGCTTCATTTACATACGTCAGTGCATGCACAAAAATTCACCCGTATCAAATGTACACCCGTCTCAGTGCACTGCACAAGCCTCAGTGCACTCCTATCTGCATGGATATATTTTTGACAGCTTTTTGCGCGATGTCTTCTGCTGCAAGTCAAAGTAACTGGTGCACGACACATGCGACTTGTGCACAAGTTACATTTTTCACAATATACATCAGTGCGAATAGGACTGCACTGCGACATGCGCAGTGCACTGAAATGGGTGTAAAGTTGATATGGAGTGAAATTGAATGGAAGCGTACATGAAAGTAGAATGGAATAGTTATGTATCACTTTATAATATAAATATAGAATAATAAATAATTTATAAAAAGTGGAAAAGTCAGTGGGCCTTGTTTGTTTTTGAATTGAAATTTAAACTCATCAAATGTGTGTCAAAAGTGTATTCAACAGAACATAACTAACATGAAAATTTCGATGGATTTTGAGAATTTGTAACATGACATCCTTAAAGCTATTCCGATAGCTAGAATGAGCTAGATATTTAAATACTTTAGATAACATGAGATTGTTTTAGATGACATGTAACGAATTGATTTGAAATGTAAAAAAAACAATGTGAATTTTGTATTTACATTGATACATAACTGCTTCATTTACATACGTCAGTGCATGCACAAAAATTCACCCGTATCAAATGTACACCCGTCTCAGTGCACTGCACAAGCCTCAGTGCACTCCTATCTGCATGGATATATTTTTGACAGCTTTTTGCGTGATGTCTTCTGCTGCAAGTCAAAGTAACTGGTGCACGACACATGCGACTTGTGCACAAGTTACATTTTTCACAATATACATCAGTGCAAATAGGACTGCACTGCGACATGCGCAGTGCACTGAAATGGGTGTAAAGTTGATATGGAGTGAAATTGAATGGAAGCGTACATGAAAGTAGAATGGAATAGTTATGTATCACTTTATAATATAAATATAGAATAATAAATAATTTATAAAAAGTGGAAAAGTCAGTGGGCCTTGTTTGTTTTTGAATTGAAATTTAAACTCATCAAATGTGTGTCAAAAGTGTATTCAACAGAACATAACTAACATGAAAATTTCGATGGATTTTGAGAATTTGTAACATGACATCCTTAAAGCTATTCCGATAGCTAGAATGAGCTAGATATTTAAATACTTTAGATAACATGAGATTGTTTTAGATGACATGTAACGAATTGATTTGAAATGTAAAAAAAACAATGTGAATTTTGTATTTACATTGATACATAACTGCTTCATTTACATATGTCAGTGCATGCACAAAAATTCACCCGTATCAAATGTACACCCGTCTCAGTGCACTGCACAAGCCTCAGTGCACTCCTATCTGCATGGAAATATTTTTGACAGCTTTTTGCGTGATGTCTTCTGCTGCAAGTCAAAGTAACTGGTGCACGACACATGCGACTTGTGCACAAGTTACATTTTTCACAATATACATCAGTGCAAATAGGACTGCACTGCGACATGTGCAGTGCACTGAAATGGGTGTAAAGTTGATATGGAGTGAAATTGAATGGAAGCGTACATGAAAGTAGAATGGAATAGTTATGTATCACTTTATAATATAAATATAGAATAATAAATAATTTATAAAAAGTGGAAAAGTCAGTGGGCCTTGTTTGTTTTTGAATTGAAATTTAAACTCATCAAATGTGTGTCAAAAGTGTATTCAACAGAACATAACTAACATGAAAATTTCGATGGATTTTGAGAATTTGTAACATGACATCCTTAAAGCTATTCCGATAGCTAGAATGAGCTAGATATTTAAATACTTTAGATAACATGAGATTGTTTTAGATGACATGTAACGAATTGATTTGAAATGTAAAAAAAACAATGTGAATTTTGTATTTACATTGATACATAACTGCTTCATTTACATACGTCAGTGCATGCACAAAAATTCACCCGTATCAAATGTACACCCGTCTCAGTGCACTGCACAAGCCTCAGTGCACTCCTATCTGCATGGAAATATTTTTGACAGCTTTTTGCGTGATGTCTTCTGCTGCAAGTCAAAGTAACTGGTGCACGACACATGCGACTTGTGCACAAGTTACATTTTTCACAATATACATCCGTGCAAATAGGACTGCACTGTGACATGCGCAGTGCACTGAAATGGGTGTAAAGTTGATATGGAGTGAAATTGAATGCAAGCGTACATGAAAGTAGAATGGAATAGTTATGTATCACTTTGAAATATAAATATAGAATAATAAATAATTTATAAAAAGTGGAAAAGTCAGTGGGCCTTGTTTGTTTTTGAATTGAAATTTAAACTCATCAAATGTGTGTCAAAAGTGTATTCAACAGAACATAACTAACATGAAAATTTCGATGGATTTTGAGAATTTGTAACATGACATCCTTAAAGCTATTCCGATAGCTAGAATGAGCTAGATATTTGAATACTTTAGATAACATGAGATTGTTTTAGATGACATGTAACGAATTGATTTGAAATGTAAAAAAAAACAATGTGAATTTTGTATTTACATTGATACATAACTGCTTCATTTACATACGTCAGTGCATGCACAAAAATTCACCCGTATCAAATGTACACCCGTCTCAGTGCACTGCACAAGCCTCAGTGCACTCCTATCTGCATGGATATATTTTTGACAGCTTTTTGCGCGATGTCTTCTGCTGCAAGTCAAAGTAACTGGTGCACGACACATGCGACTTGTGCACAAGTTACATTTTTCACAATATACATCAGTGCGAATAGGACTGCACTGCGACATGCGCAGTGCACTGAAATGGGTGTAAAGTTGATATGGAGTGAAATTGAATGGAAGCGTACATGAAAGTAGAATGGAATAGTTATGTATCACTTTATAATATAAATATAGAATAATAAATAATTTATAAAAAGTGGAAAAGTCAGTGGGCCTTGTTTGTTTTTGAATTGAAATTTAAACTCATCAAATGTGTGTCAAAAGTGTATTCAACAGAACATAACTAACATGAAAATTTCGATGGATTTTGAGAATTTGTAACATGACATCCTTAAAGCTATTCCGATAGCTAGAATGAGCTAGATATTTAAATACTTTAGATAACATGAGATTGTTTTAGATGACATGTAACGAATTGATTTGAAATGTAAAAAAAACAATGTGAATTTTGTATTTACATTGATACATAACTGCTTCATTTACATACGTCAGTGCATGCACAAAAATTCACCCGTATCAAATGTACACCCGTCTCAGTGCACTGCACAAGCCTCAGTGCACTCCTATCTGCATGGATATATTTTTGACAGCTTTTTGCGCGATGTCTTCTGCTGCAAGTCAAAGTAACTGGTGCACGACACATGCGACTTGTGCACAAGTTACATTTTTCACAATATACATCAGTGCGAATAGGACTGCACTGCGACATGCGCAGTGCACTGAAATGGGTGTAAAGTTGATATGGAGTGAAATTGAATGGAAGCGTACATGAAAGTAGAATGGAATAGTTATGTATCACTTTATAATATAAATATAGAATAATAAATAATTTATAAAAAGTGGAAAAGTCAGTGGGCCTTGTTTGTTTTTGAATTGAAATTTAAACTCATCAAATGTGTGTCAAAAGTGTATTCAACAGAACATAACTAACATGAAAATTTCGATGGATTTTGAGAATTTGTAACATGACATCCTTAAAGCTATTCCGATAGCTAGAATGAGCTAGATATTTAAATACTTTAGATAACATGAGATTGTTTTAGATGACATGTAACAAATTGATTTGAAATGTAAAAAAAACAATGTGAATTTTGTATTTACATTGATACATAACTACTTCATTTACATACGTCAGTGCATGCACTAAAATTCACCCGTATCAAATGTACACCCGTCTCAGTGCACTGCACAAGCCTCAGTGCACTCCTATCTGCATGGATATATTTTCGACAGCTTTTTGCGTGATGTCTTCTGCTGCAAGTCAAAGTAACTGGTGCACGACACATGCGACTTGTGCACAAGTCAAATTTCCTACAATATACATACATGCGTGCAAATCGAAGTGCGCTGCAACATGTGCAGTGCACTGGTAGATGTGGTTGCACTAAATTTCTGCGCGAGTTGATCTTACAATTTCGTGATGTTTTTTCTGCTACAAGTGAAGACACTGACACACTGTGCAGGCTCATGTCTGACAATGAACCCGCTATTCGTGGCAATGGGCCAAACGAGCGAGGCCGTACGCCATGGGAAGAGTTCACTAAGGGTGGACCACGTTTTCTTCATCGATTTTCTAGAATTGGTGGTGGTCCAAAGAAGAAAACTGAGCATGATAAGAAAAGAGAAAAAATATTAAGGATGAAAAAGCAGCAAATTGATAAGGCTACAAAAGCTGCAGAGTCAGCAGCAAGACAGAAGAGGAAGGCGGAGGAAAAACTGAAAAAAGCTCGAGCCGAACTTAGCGATGCTACGGGCAATGTTGATGATGCAGAAAGGATTGCGAAACTAGCGGAGGAAAAAGCAAAAAGCGATGCAGCAGCAGCAAAAGATGGAAAAAGCGACATTTTTAAGAAGCCTGAACCGCCAAAGAAGCCTGAACCGCCAAAGAAGCCTGAACCGCCAAAGAAGCCTGAACCGCCAAAGAAGCCTGAACCGCCAAAGAAGCCAGGTGGTCGTGGTAGTGGTCATGGTAAAGCAGCACTGCCAAAAGTTTCACCACCAATTTCCCAAAGGACTAGGACGACAACCGATAAAGGAAAAGAGTCAGTACCACCGCCGAAGGGCACACAATCAGAAGTTAAACGTCCAAGGTCACAAGTGTCGACTGGAGAGAAACGTAGTGCTACAAAGGCAGCTGAAAGTGGTCAGTTGCACTGGTCATCATTATTATATTACAATAAGAAATACAACATTTTTTATGGTTTTGAATTTTTTAACAATCATATAAAGGGTGTTATGAAGCACACAAACATTTATTGTACAAAGTGTGTGTGAATGACAATTTCCTTTAGGTAATTTCTTTAAAATGTATTACAATGACAACAATAAATCTCACTCTCAGATGAGTCCGGTAAACGAACACCATACAAGAAACCAAAAGCCGGCCCAAGCAAATCGCAACGTGATAAGAACAAGGATTCTTCAAGTGCGACCGAAAGTTCTGATGGTAAGTCGTGCAATAGTCACACCAGGGACCAGTCCCACGAAAGTCGAAAAAGCACTTTGTCACATGTATTTCTACTCATTTATTAGACAAATGTGACAAATAAATTTAATATTTATTTTGTGCAAAACATTGTAAAATATACAGAAACTTTCATTTCCATAAATGAATATTCCATGAAATAATGATAACAATTTGTGAAATGAATTTGTCTGAAATGGTTTTATCATCTTTCAGCTCGGTCAACCAGATCGAGAACCAAGCAGATAAAAGCAGTTCCTAACCAGCATGGACTGCAAACGCCACACAAGAAAGATCAGCCTCAACAGAAGCGTAAAAGTGCTACGACGGGCAGCAAGAAGCACACCAGTGAGTTTACATTGGTAAAATCTAGTAATAGTAGAGAATTTTAGCTGGTCTTTATAAATGTAATATTAAAGTGGTTTAACATAAAATATTACTCATCTCAGCACAAAGGGATTGGCAGCAGCAAGAAGGCAACTCGATCCCGTCACAAGAAGACAGATTGTCTCTGGCTGCTTCTACTCCAGCACAGTCCTGGGTACCAAGATTGCCAGCATCAACCAGTGCTGACAAGAAGTCTCGTCGTCGCAGGGATAAATCGCCAACTCGACGAAAAAGAGGAAAGAAACGTTTGTGTATATCTTTTTATTATTTTCTACCAATTTACATATCACATAAGGCCACAAGCATCTCGGATGTTGAATACAAAATACAAAATTGACCCAGACGTACAATCTACGGACTTGCATATATTTTATGGATGATATCTATTTTCCATGTTTCAAGTGAAAAAGACTTGTGCACAAGTCATATGACTTGTGCACTGGTAACATTTTTTCTAACATAATACATAAGACTAACATAAGTCATAACCTATTTAAGACTGACATTGGTGTAAATTTGATATGGAAAGATTGAAGATAGAAAAACATGTTTAGTCCTTAATATCGTTTCTATTGATTAAATTATGGTAGCATTCTGGACATCCGCACTGTATATCAATGATTAATCCATTTATTTCAGAGACGATTGTTGCTGGAATCAAAAGAAGAGAAGCAAAAAAAAATGAAGAACGCCAAAGTTCAAGTTAGATTTTTCAATATTTGTAAATTTGACATGTACATTTGCAATAAAATTCACCCCATTTCAAATGTACACCCGTCTCAGTGCACTGCACACGTCGCAGTGCAGTCCTATTTGCATGGATATATTTTTCTATGTTTCAAGTTAAAAAGACTTGTGCGCCAGTCATATGACTTGTGCACTAGTCACATTTTCTACGATACACATCCGTGTAAGTATGCAGAATTAAATGTTTACGTATCAATTAAAATACAATTTTGCGATGTCTTTTCTGACGAATTGACTGGTACAGAACACATGTGACTTGTGCACGCATCATAGTTCCTATAATATACTTCAGTGCATGTAGAAGTGTGCTGCAACATGAAAATACATGAAAATAAATAAAAAGGGGAAAAGTAATTGAGCTTTATTTGATTTGAATTGAAATTTGTTGCACTGCATAAGTCGTTTAAGCTTTAAGTTTAAGTTTGTCTTTAAGCTAATATATGATTATTTCACTTTCATTTTGCATAGGCTCAAATGCCGACGACGACGACGCTAGTAGTAGTCACAGTGGAGAAGAAGAGTCAGAGTCAGAGTCACAATCTTCCCGACGACCACCACGAGCCAGAGAAAGTGCATCAGCGGAGAGCACGTTAGCGATTATCGACCGTTTGCAGCGCCAAGAAGAATCCGCAAGTGAAGGGTTGCAAAGTGACAGTGCCCAGCCCTCTGATGTGCCACCGTCAACGCACTCAGTTGTCCCGAGTACGGCTGATGAAGAAATGGACACAGATGAGGAGGAGCGGGAAGCTATGCACTTAGATGATCAAGAAGAATCACCAGGTATTTTTATACGCAACTATTTTAATGCACTTACCTATACAGACCTGTCTCAGTGTACTCGCGATTGCATTTAGATTTTAATCAATTTTAACAAGTCAGTTTTAATTGAACCAAGCGAATAGGCAAGTGTTGTTTGCTTTTGAATGTAAAAGTAGATATAATCCAGAATTTTGTCAAAAATGCATGAAAGCACCGAATAAAATTGGATCAATGCGAAAATGTAAGTAGGTAAATAGAATGAAATGTTTACATATCAATTAAAGTAGAATTTTGCGATCTCTTTTCTGCTTCAAGTCAAAATTACTACTGCACAACACATGTGACTTGTGCACGAGTTATTTCTTTGTAATGTGTATCCATGTGTAAATGTTAGTCCATTGAAATTGTAATGTGTAGATTTTAACAGTAGTCTTTGATTATATTCTCTTTTGAATAGAAATGTATGATTATTTTCACGTTTCTATTCAACTTTTCACCTGTCTCATGCACTTGTATTTGCATGGATGCGCTTTATAAGAAATATGACTTTTGCACAAGTCACATGCGTTGTGCACAAGTTGTTTCCCCACTGCAATACAACAACATTTATAAATGTATATTCAAGTTAATACTGTTTATATTATTATCTCAAATGCAGATGACTTCAGCTATGGCGACGCAGAGTCTTGTGGAATATCTGATAAGATCAAGTACTACCGCATTACCGAAACTAATGCTGCATTTTCGAAACCTTTGAAAGAAAGAATGAAGTTGATGTGGTTTATAGATAATTGTTACACGACAGAAGGCAAGAAATATACTCTGCTCCAGTATATTAGAGAAGAAGACATCCTGAAGTTTTTGCGTAAGTGAAATGTTTTTGTAATGTTTCTCATTTTTTTGCAAACTGATTTCTAACTTAAATTTCAGTCACAATATAAATTTGCTCATGTTATTGTTGTGGTCAATTAATTATTGAATCATCACTATATGTCACAGTGAAAAACTGATATTGCAGACGATCCAGATGCGCGCTCGAGAGCAGATCAAGGTGGCATTATTCACTTGCCAGATGGCGGACAAGTTTTCATTGTGAGACGAACTTTTCTGACAAAAAAATCAATTACGCCGGGCAACAGATACTTTGAAAGTTGTGTGAAAAATATTGAAAGGGAAATTAATGATTTCGAGCGTGGTGCAGAAAAATCTTCGAAAAAGAATAAGGCAGTGATTCGTTTCTTAAAAGAATTGAGAGAGAATCCCATTCAGAAAATACCGGACATCTACAGAAAGGCAGCTCAGTTGACTCAAGAGTAGGTTTCAGTATTTACATCTTTATATAATGAAAATTCATATAGGTATTTATGAGTTATCCATGTAATCTTATATATAACTTATGCATATAAACTTAGTAAAACGTATTCATATTTTTAATCTTACACAAAACTTATTATTCATATACGCTACTGTTTGACTATTGTCTGATTGATAATGTAATGTGGCTGAATAACTTAATTATGCTCTACAGGCACAATGGAATCGTTACACAAAATCCAAATGCGAAGTTACCATCCGACCAGGAACGTCTGATGAATGTAACGAGGAAAATGGCGCGGAGTGGAGCGTTTAAAGAGCGATTCAATATGCCCTAGTCAGTTTGACTTTTCACTACATTTATGGATTAAATTTATGAGCAAAAAGACTTTGAAAAAGAGTTTGACTTTACATTCGATTTGATTTCATTTTTAAATGTATTTATGTGCTGACCGTGGCAAAATGGATGGATAAAGAAATACAGAGAATTGATAATTAGGTTCATATTCGCACATTTACTTATTTGCACTATTTTACTTTTCATACACTATATTTATTTACCACGCAATTGTATTTCCTATACTTATTATGTATCCATGGAGAATATTTGATTAAGAAAGTATTTTATAAGTTATTGATAGGTTTGTGTGGAATGTTTAGGTTAAAAGGTCAAATAAGTTGTTATTAGGTGTATTAATATAAAATTAGGCTCATTCAACTCGCCGTAATTTTCTGATCATGATTATATATATATTTGCATAGTTTACTTGCAATTTACAAAAGTCAAATCTTGTAAATATTTACGTGCTGCGTAATTATCTAGGCCAGCGTCCTAGTAGAGAAATGGTGCCCTGCGTGCAACTAGCATTTACTTTACAAAGCCCTTCGCATAGGTATAATTGTCATAACCCTGTTCACAACTATTTATATTTACTAAATAATTATAATACCTTGCTCAATCGAATATATTATAAACTCTGCTCAATTAATATACCCATTTACCCCGAATAAGTCCCAATTTGCCAATTATTCAACATACGTTTCCAGGAAGTGATTATTATTATCATGTTGAATATACCTTATTCTATTTACGTCATTAGGAACATTTACACTACTATTTACAGCTTTCAAACCCTATTTTATTAGTTCCAATGTACGTCAATGTTTCTGACAAATTGGAGCAAATTAGTAAATCGGCCGAGTTTGCCGACTTCGCGCCTCTCAAGATTAATAGTTTTTCTATTAGCCCAATTTGTACCTGGTATTTCTTTACCATAATTATTTGAATGTATGCACGCGCAGTATAAGGCAACTGTTTCGGCTAGATGTGTTTATTTGTTGCATTTATGTCTTATTTGTGCATTTGTATTAGGAAATTACTGTAGCTGTTTTTCTATACGTGATTTCCGTGTCTTAGCTACTTAGAGAGTTTTTACTTGAGTCTGCGGACCCACCCCAAGTGAACAAAATAAGCTAGCGATAGAAACTTCGACTAGGAAGCTCGCTAGGCTTTGCGCTTTTGTAACACGCTGTATCTGATCAAAATAAAGTACCTGAAACAATCTCGAAACCCCTTTTCAACACACAACTACGAAATAAACTCAACTTGGTTGTCGACAAGTGGACGTTCGGCAACAACGGGAAATCAACCACTCTAAAGGCCGTTTCTCACTACGGTCTTGAAGCAGCCGGATTCGGTGGTAGAAGACGCTGACTTCGGTGGCTTCATCACATGGCGCAGCGAGCAGGGTGATTGCATGACATTGTGCTATCACCAAGCCGGAACGGACATTGTGCGGCAGTTGGCAGAACTTCAAAAGTCCTGCTGAACATCAATTTGGCCTTGGCTGAGCGTTGGCTGTTGATTTGCAGACAGCACTGTGCCAAAGTCACGGCACTCCTGTCTACATCCTGGGAGCGGTTCTACGCTCACGCGCGGAGGACACTGGAGTTCTGACAAGCCTGTCAGGATTTCAGGCAGCTTTCACCAGTGTTCTGGCAAGGTGCTAGACGCTGGGCGGCACCGGCATTTGACAAGGAGTCATTGTCGGACGGTGGTCAAACTTTTGCTGGACGCTCCTGTACATCCGGACGCCAGTGACCGCTCGCACGTCCTTCCTATGCCGAGGGAGGGTGACCTGACGGAGACAGGATCGCCACAAAGCCACGCTAGTCATAGGGCTGTTTTTGGGCATTCGCGGAGGTCCCTCGCTCCACTGGGTAAGAGTGGACTCATACCTCGGAAGTGCAAAAGTAGGGGTATCAGTGTACAAAGGGCTGTAGCTGACAGAGGGCTGTAGCTGACAGAGAGTGGATTTGAAAACCAAGTATTAGGATACTTGGTAGCGTGTAGGGGCTTTGCGGAGCTCCCATCAAATATACACGCTGTGCCTGCTCGGTACCATCAGATCAAACAGCACAAAAGTGCCAGAAATTCTGCATTGCACAAGCGCAATTGCAGAGCAGTGTACAGAAACACTGCCCGGAATCAGAAAGTGCACCAGAGTGCACAGAAACGTGTCACAGGTGACACGGCAAGCGCAGCACTGCGCACAGCGGCACAGGAGCCGCTCAGGAAGGCAAGTGGCCGGCGTGGTCACAAGGCACACAGGCGTGCCAGAAAGAGCGCCAGAGCGCTCAGAAAGAGTGTGTACGGACCCTCTTTGGGCGCACACTGCTGGGCAAATAACTTGTTTATTGTCCAGGTGGATTTGACCGATGTGTTGAAGTCAACGCGTGTGAACAATCACGTCAGGGGCTTTAGGAACACACCTGGTGCCAGTGCAGTAAAGGTCAACGCGTGAGAACACGTCAGGGGCCTGTAGGACTGCATTGGTATTGTGCGTGGCACAACAAATCCGTGGTGCACAGAGCACTGCACAGAAAGACGCAGAGAAGCGTCACAAGCGTCACAGGCGACGCACTATAAAAAGAAACAGTGAAGGAAAAATTCATCAGAAAAATGGTTTCACCAACGGGTCACATCAGAAAGACCCTGGGGCCAGCAAAGCACAGGGTGGAAAGTAGATTGGCAAGAGAATTTGCCAAATATGACCTGGAACTATTTGCGGAAGCATCAAAGGATGATAAGAGAACAGAGATGAGAAGAGTGATTGCATCTGTCAAACAGGAGGGTGCAAAATTGGAAAGTGCAATGAATGCAGTGAAAACTCAATTTGACGCATGGAGGGACATCGTCAAGGACATTGACGAACCCGATCAGATGGAACAAGAACAGAAGATATACCAAGACTCATATGAGGAATATGCAAATATGTCAGACTTGGTGACACAGAAAGTTGTAGCCATGAATGTGTACATCGAAGAGTTGCAAGACATGATCCAGCAACAGAGCGGAAATACCATGTATGAAGTCAATACAGCATTCATACAGCAGATGGCTGCACAGATGGCTCTGACAGCTCAGGGAGCTGCTCCGGGGGCCAGTTCAACCAATGCAACCACAGCAAAGAGCGTCAAATTGCAGAAGCTGGAAGTTGAACAGTTTACTGGGGAAATTGTCAAATTTCGATCATGGTGGCAAATGTTCGAATCCCACATCCACAATAGGACAGATTTGGAGGACATTTCCAAGTTCTCATACTTGAGGAGCTTGTTGAAAGGCTCAGCATTTGGCATGATCAGTGGATTGAGTGTGACCGCAGAGAATTATGCACCCGCAATTGCAATGCTCAAAAAGAGATATGACCAGCCAGTTGTGGTCAGAAACACGCTGATGAGTAATATCATGAAGTTGCGACAGGCCAGGAATACCTGTCAGGATATGAGAATTTTGTTTGATGCAATTGAAAGGCTGCTCCAGCAGTTGGAGTCACTGGGCGAATCAGTGGAACATCCAATGCTGTTGAGCCAGCTGCAACAGAAAGTGCCACCCGAGGTTCTCAGGGAAATCCAGAAGGAACAGGGAACTGAGGAAGCCTTGACGGTGGAAAAATTCAGAAAGCTGTTTGGCCGGCAGCTAGCGCTCAGTGAGGCTGTACAGCACGCACAGCAAACTGAGGCACCAGTTCAGCAATCGCGCCAGGGATTCGGGAATAATCCACGCGCACAGCAATTCAATAATCGATTTCAAGGCAATGGGAACCGATTCAGAGGGCCAGAGAACCCAAGGACCAGCACAGGGAGCATGTCTGTGATCCAGAATGGACAGAGTGCACCACAGGCTGGATTCATGAATCCTGGGAGGCCGTGTGTGTTCTGCAATGACACACAGCAATTACACTTTAACGATAAGTGTCCAAAGTTCAAAACTGCCAGAGAAAGGAGAGTGATTTTGTCAAAGGCAGAGCGATGCCTGAGATGCCTGCAGAAAGGGCATTACATGAATCAATGTCAATTTACGAGAAGTTGCTTCTATTGCAAGTCCAATAGGCACCACACTGCAGTGTGCCCAGAGAAATTTGGTGACAATGGCAATGGAAACGCTGGACGGCAAATTCCAGCGTTCAGAGCAAATGGTCAACAGAATGGCCAGCAATCAGCAAACAATGGCAGAAAGTCTGTGCCGACGGCCGGTCGACCAGCACAGAGCCAACAGAGAAAGGCCACAGTGAATTGTGTCACTGTGGAAGAAGCTGGACCAGAAATGGTAGAGACAGAAACCATATCCAGCACAGTGGTTACAGAACCAAATACAAAGCAACAGAATACGTCAGTGAACCTGTCAGTAAACAGGAACATGTCAATGTTGATGACAGCCAGAACCGTGATTGAGGCTTCAGAAATGGATACAGAGATGGAGCCTGAACAGCCACCACTACAGATTCAAGCGTTCCTGGACACAGGATCCCAGGGAACGTACATGTCAGAGAAAGTGGCCAAGAAACTCAATTTGAAGGGTACAGGTGAACACCACATCCAGGTGTACACATTCGGAAATGAAAAGCCGCACTATAAAGTGGTACAGCAAGTGGAATTCAGAATGCGGCTCAGAAATGGCCAGAAAGTTGATATGGTGGCTGATGTGGTCCCGACGTTGACCACAGAACAAGTCAAAGTGCCTGTATCAGAACAGGACGAAAAGTACCTGCAGAAGTACTTCCCGGATGAGAGTTACTTTGCAGACAGAATTCCCAAGGAAAAAGGGACAGAGTGCAAGTTCAAGCCAGACATTATAGTGGGCTTGAATTATTTCTGGGACTTGATGTCCAGAAACACCAGCACCACCAGACTTCCGTCAGGATTGTATGTCATTCCATCAGAATTGGGATTGCTGATGGGAGGTGGGCAGCTGACGAGCAACAGAAATCAATGGACCACGGATGGTGCATATCCGGTGGTGGTCAACACAATTGTGCATCAAATTCAGAGAGAAAAGTGGTACGAGGAAGCACCGTTGTCAATTGCTCCTGTACCAAATGTCAAAGACATGGATAGACTGGATACCATTGGCATAATGGACCAGCCAGACCTCGTCGAGGACGATGAGGCCATCAAGCAATTCAATGAGAGTGTACAGAGAAACCCAGATGGACGGTACTCTGTAAAGTTCATGTACAAACCGAATTTGCATGAACTCCCAGATAACAAAGCAATGGCGTTCAAGAGGTTCAGGTACCTCACCAACAGGCTCAAGAGAGACCCAGAATTACTAGAGAAAATTCAGGCAATCATGAAAGCGCAAGAGGAGCAAGGAGTGATTGAAAAGGTTCAAGAGGATATTATGGATGGCAGAAAGTTCCATATTTTGCCTCATCAACCAGTGATAACGCCAGAGAAAACTACCACAAAGGTCAGAGAGGTATATGATGCCTCAGCGAAACCGCCAGGCATGCCAAGCTTGAATGAGTGCATGTATCGCGGTCCAGTGATACTACCACAGCTGGTAGGGATGCTGATGCGATTCCGGTTGCATGGAATCGCCCTGGTTGCAGACATAGAGAAAGCATTTCTGCAGATTAGTCTGCAGGACAGTGACAGAGATGTGACAAGATTTATGTGGTACAAGGATCCCACGAAACCATCCATGGAGGACAATATTCAGATTTACAGATTTGCCAGAGTACCATTTGGTATAATCTGCAGCCCAGCGCTGCTGGCGCTAACAGTCAGATACCATCTGAATCAAGCTGGCACAGAGAATGCAAAGTTGATCGATGAAAATCTGTATGTGGATAATTTGATCCTCAGTGTGGACACAGAGCAGAAAGCAATCGAATTGTACCAGGAATCCAAAGTGCTGTTCACAGAGGCACAGATGAATCTGAGAGAATGGAACAGCAACAACAAGAACTTTACTTGGCAATTGGCAGAGTCAGATGTGGCCAAGGAAATTGTCACAACAGTCCTAGGAATGAAATGGGACACAGAAAGCGACCAGATGTGGCTGAAAACGCCAAAGACAGTTCAGCAATCACAATTATCAGAAACTGACCAGAAAATCAAACTTCCCACGAAAAGGACAGTTGCAAAGGTGACTGCGGGATGTTTTGATCCAATGGGACTCGTCAGTCCTGTCCTACTGCCAGCAAAGAGATTTTTGCAGACGTTGTGGCATTCAGGACCAAGTGCCAAAGAGTGGGATACTCCCCTGTCTGAGGAACAGATAGCAATTTGGCAGCAATTAGAGACGGAATTGCTCAAAGTTGGACAGATCAAGTTCAACAGAAATTTGAATTATCAGAGTGGTGCAGATGCACAACTGCACATTTTCGTTGATGCCTCAGCAATGGCATACAGCGCAGCGGCATACATATGCCAGGAAACAGAAAATGACAGCGACACGTCAAGCCTGCTGTACTCCAGATTGAGACTAGCTCCAAAGAAACCAGAAGTGACAATTCCACGGCTGGAATTGTTAGCAATGTTGATCGGCAGCAGAATGTCGAAATTCATTCACAAGGAGCTCAAGGACGTCAAATTCAGTCAGACAGTTGTATGGTCAGATTCAACCTGTTGTCTGAAGTGGCTGACAACCGCGAAGCCACTGGCATGTTTTGTCAAGAACAGATTGGATGAAATCAAGAAAATTCAGAGCGAAACAGAGAACATGCACATCAGACACATCGCAGGACTGGAGAACCCAGCTGACATGGCCACAAGAGGCATGAATATGTCAGAGTTGGAAGGCAATAACCTGTGGTGGAAGGGGCCAGAATGGCTAATGACTGGAGAGTGGCCAGAGCCGAAAGTGGAGCCAGTTACGCCAGAAGTAATGGCAGAAATCAAGAAAGAAGAGCTCAAGTTCCCAAAAGCCAGTCCAATTTACCTGGGCGCCACACAGCAAGTGGCCAGTGACCCAGATACCAGCAATGAGCAAACTGATGAAAGCAAGCAAAGCAACCCATTGGGAATTGAGATTCAGAGATTCTCATCACTGACAAAGTTACTGGATGCGACAGTATACGTGATGAGATTTGTGCGACAGATGCACAAAAAGCGCAGCAAAAATGACAGTCAGAATGGATTGTCAGAAATCATGAAAAGTATCTGTGGTACAATGAAACCACAGGGAATTATCAGTATTGAAGAGAGAGAGAGTGCGTTGAAATATTGGATCAAAGTGACGCAACAGAATCATTACAAAGGAGTGGCAGAGATTCTGGCAACAGGCCACAGCAAAGGCAGCCAGGATGGCAAGAAAGCAGCTGCAGACCAGCAGTTGATCAAATGGCTCAATGTGCAAATGCATCAGGATGGAATCCTGAAGTGCCACGGCAGAATGGAGCATACAGACCCACATGAGGTCACAGTACCACTCATACTGTTGCCAGCAACGGCTACAGTGACTCAGCTGATCGTCAGAGACCAGCATGAGAAGTTGATGCACGCAGGAGTGCAACATACATTGGCAGCAATCAGACAAAAGTACTGGATTACACAGGGCAGACGGGTGATCTACAATGTGACGAGAACCTGCCCAACCTGTAAGAAATTGGGAGCGAAGCCGTACCAGCTTCCACCAATGCCAGATTTACCAGAAACCAGAGTTCAGAGAGCCAGACCGTTTCAGTACACGGGCTTGGATTATTTGGGACCAGTTTGGTACAAAGTGGACAAAGATCACAGGAAAATGTGGATCTGTTTGTTCACATGCATGGTGACACGTGCAGTTCACCTGGAAAGTGTGCTGGACATGACAGCACAAGAATTCCTGAATGCAGTCAGGAGATTCATCGCCAGGCGCGGAAAGCCTGAGGCAGTGATTTCAGACAATGCGACGCAATTCAAATTGACAGAGAAAGTGCTCAGCACAAGCACTGACAAGGCCATTAATACCGGGAAAGAATGGTCAGAAATGGTCAAAAGTGGAGCAGTACAGACTTACTGCTCACAGCAACAAATCCAGTGGAACATTACTACTCCTATGGCACCATGGCAGGGAGGTGTCTATGAGAGAATGGTGGGCATCACCAAGAAACATTTCAAGGCAGCTGTGGGGCACAAAATGTTGACCCTGCAAGAATTGTTGACACTTCTGCCAGAAGTCGAGGCAGTGATCAACAGCAGGCCAATCTCTTACATCTATGGTGATGTAAAGAGCCTCAGAGTACTGACGCCAAAAGACTTCCTGACAGGGGAAGGTCAGATTGGAGCACCACAGTTTGACGCAGACAAAGATGGAGAATTTGTGCCCAGAATGGATAACGCAGCGAAACTGCAGAAATATTGGGAGACAACCCAGCAAACTTTGGATAAGTTCTGGGACTTGTGGCATCAAGAGTATATCCCGAGCTTGAGGGAAAGGACTCAGGTGACACACAAACATGGCAGATTGACAGCGACTCAAGAACCCAAAGTGAATGAAGTTGTGCTGATTTATGAAGAGAACATGCCCAGAGGTGCATGGAGGATGGGTCGCATCGAGCAGTTAGAGCCCAGCAAAGATGGACAGATTCGCTCAGCAAAAGTCAGAACTGCCAACAGAAATGTGGTCAGCAGACCACTCAATCAATTGTATCCGCTGGAAATCAATTCAAAGACAATGGATATCCCAGAGACAGCAGTGACAGTCAAAGTAAATTTACTGGACCCAGCAATTGTCCAGAAACATGTTAGAAATCAGAGCTCGAACAGAGACTCTGTACAAAACCCTGCTCAGAGGAACTCAGCATCGGATAGAGTCCTGAGAAGTGCAACAGGGAAAGCCACAGCAACCACCAGCAGTCTGGTGATTGGAATGCTGTGCATGGTGTTGATGCTGACAGGCATGTCAGAGTCAGCAACGCTGAGAGAAGCCGGCAAAGCTTACAGCGAAGTATTTTCCAGAACATACGTTCTAGAAACCTCGACAGTAAGGCCACCATCATTGGCAGCGCATCATGGATTGCCGCCTTTGCCTTCAGAATGGCCACCAAAATCTGTCAGAGAAATGCAGACTTATGAGAGATTCAAGGATGCAATCAAAAATCATCCTGTGGAACAGGTGATCAGCTCACAAAGCCAGAAGTATCAAATTTGTACCAGTGGAAGGCATGGACATGCGCTTACAGTTCCTGAAGAAGTGCAGTGCCATATTCCACCAAGGAATTTTGTCAAGGCAATGAAAGTTACACTTTACGCACAGAGACAGATTCCACAGAAAGAGAAAGCATACAGATGCTACATCAGAATCAAGGAGATCATCACACACACCAGTTTCTGGGGAGCGAAAGGCATTACAGGCAATTTTGAAAAATACCAACAAGTTGGCGTGGTAGCCTGTAACTATGCAAGAATTCACAAGATGTTCAGAGGAACACCTTTGGTGGAAATGGAGCCCAGAGTGTGGACAACCAATCAAACCTTGAAAGTGGAATATTCATGGTGTTGCCATGACAAAGAGAATGTCGTCAGTAACTTCTACATGGAAGAAGGAACCGTGGCTTCACTTGATGGAAAGACTGTAATCAGCGACTTGCAAGATTTCAGCCAGTGCAGAGCCATGATGGGACATTGCAGAGACCATAATTATGGAATCACAGTGTGGGATACGGAGAATTTCAAGCATCAATGTGCATATGAGAGAATTGGCAGATTCAAGTCAGAGATATCTGGCCAGACAATTATTGTGTCAAAATTGCAAGCAGCATACTCCCACAGCAACAAGACAAAGAGGCCAATTGGCTCAGAATGTGTTCCAGGAGACACATACTACACCGATCAAGGAGGTGTATTCATCCAGTTTGACAGAAGAGAAGATGTGCCTGTAGAATGGGCAATGCCAGGAAAGATAGTGGAGGCAAGAGAGTCGACAATCAGTGGAACATTGTATGCCAGATTGGACGACAGAAACTCCAAGTTTCAGTTCCTGCAACATGTAGTCAGAGAGATGACTCAGGCACAATTTGCGATTGTATGGCATCAGCTATGTCAACTTCGCAAGAACCAGTTGGACATGTTGACTCAGCTTTTCCGCATCGATCCAACACTGGGGATTCGAGCCATGCTGGGAAGACAGGATGTTCATGCAGAATGGGCTGGAGAAGCAATTATGTTTTGGGAATGCAAGGAAGTGCAGCCATACATAATTTATCAGACAGGAAAAGTGGGAGAGACATGTTACAAGTACACGCCAATGAGATTAGACAAAGACGGGCCCTTGTGGTTCAAGAGCCCAGGCAGCAGAGATTTAGTGGAGAAATCACCAGAAGAGGACTGCAGCCACACCACACCGCACCTGTACAGAAATAAACATGGACAGTGGAAGTCCGCACATGGAATGGTGCATGTCACAGAGACTCCAATTGAAATGACATGGAAAGGACAATGGCAGGCCTTCACGTTTGATGCGCCTCACCTGTTCACCAACATTGTCAACAGAGCGACCAATTTCATGGATGTCAGAGGCCAGATTCAGAGACTACAGAATTTGGAGCATGTGCAGAACCAGTTGATCGATTACACAGCAGATATGTCATTGGATCCCAGAGTAATCAGAAATTCAATAGAAGGCATTGGAGCTGGAATTGGACAGACGGCAGCAGGAATCGGCAAGGCATATGGTCACTATATATCTGGAGTGTCAAAAGGGTACACTAACTTTATGGGAGGAATGCTGAAAGGACCCTTTCAAGTGATCATCAACACAATCGCAATGCTGCTGGGGATCACAATCCTGATAGCCGGAATTGTAGCTGCAGGATACCTGTGGTACAATTGGAGAATTGCCACAGGAAAGCCAGTGATTCCACCATGCGTATACACATGCATATGGAAATGCATAGTGTGTCCATTCAAGTGCATATGGCTATGCTTCAGAGCCATCAGATATACTATCAAGAAATCAACTCAAAAAGAGACCAATTATCCACAAAGAAAAGTGCGCAAGACAGAGTTGAGACCAGCAATCAAGAGGAGAGCCAGATCCAACTCAACACAGTCCGTCAGATTTGCCAGAAGAACAGAAACAGAGGACAGAATGGCAAAGTCACTATCAGCATACGTTCAGCCGGATGAAAGTTCAGCTGATGAAGGACAAGTCAGAGCCAGAAACAGAGACAGTGTTCACATGCCCGATATCCGCAAATTCACCTCACGCGAACGCGCAGGAAGCGACACGGGCAACTACCTGCTTCATCATCAGGCTAGGTCGGCGTTGGCATCACCAGCAACCGGACCTGCAACTTCACGCACGCCCACGACTTCGCGCACGACCACGTTCACTACCAAGGCGACTGTGGAAACGCCACTCATCACGTTGGCGCCCACCACCACCAGCATGTGACGTTGCTGCAACAACGGGGTGCAGCAACTCATCCGCCCGGAGTGTGCTGACCGTGGCAAAATGGATGGATAAAGAAATACAGAGAATTGATAATTAGGTTCATATTCGCACATTTACTTATTTGCACTATTTTACTTTTCATACACTATATTTATTTACCACGCAATTGTATTTCCTATACTTATTATGTATCCATGGAGAATATTTGATTAAGAAAGTATTTTATAAGTTATTGATAGGTTTGTGTGGAATGTTTAGGTTAAAAGGTCAAATAAGTTGTTATTAGGTGTATTAATATAAAATTAGGCTCATTCAACTCGCCGTAATTTTCTGATCATGATTATATATATATTTGCATAGTTTACTTGCAATTTACAAAAGTCAAATCTTGTAAATATTTACGTGCTGCGTAATTATCTAGGCCAGCGTCCTAGTAGAGAAATGGTGCCCTGCGTGCAACTAGCATTTACTTTACAAAGCCCTTCGCATAGGTATAATTGTCATAACCCTGTTCACAACTATTTATATTTACTAAATAATTATAATACCTTGCTCAATCGAATATATTATAAACTCTGCTCAATTAATATACCCATTTACCCCGAATAAGTCCCAATTTGCCAATTATTCAACATACGTTTCCAGGAAGTGATTATTATTATCATGTTGAATATACCTTATTCTATTTACGTCATTAGGAACATTTACACTACTATTTACAGCTTTCAAACCCTATTTTATTAGTTCCAATGTACGTCAATGTTTCTGACAAATTGGAGCAAATTAGTAAATCGGCCGAGTTTGCCGACTTCGCGCCTCTCAAGATTAATAGTTTTTCTATTAGCCCAATTTGTACCTGGTATTTCTTTACCATAATTATTTGAATGTATGCACGCGCAGTATAAGGCAACTGTTTCGGCTAGATGTGTTTATTTGTTGCATTTATGTCTTATTTGTGCATTTGTATTAGGAAATTACTGTAGCTGTTTTTCTATACGTGATTTCCGTGTCTTAGCTACTTAGAGAGTTTTTACTTGAGTCTGCGGACCCACCCCAAGTGAACAAAATAAGCTAGCGATAGAAACTTCGACTAGGAAGCTCGCTAGGCTTTGCGCTTTTGTAACACGCTGTATCTGATCAAAATAAAGTACCTGAAACAATCTCGAAACCCCTTTTCAACACACAACTACGAAATAAACTCAACTTGGCTGTCGACAAGTGGACGTTCGGCAACAACGGGAAATCAACCACTCTAAAGGCCGTTTCTCACTACGGTCTTGAAGCAGCCGGATTCGGTGGTAGAAGACGCTGACTTCGGTGGCTTCATCACAATTTATGAAATGAAACGACATGACTTGAAATATAAAAAAACAATGTGAATTTTGTATTTACATTGATACATAACTACTTCATTTACATACGTCAGTGCATGCACTAAAATTCACCCGTATCAAATGTACACCCGTCTCAGTGCACTGCACAGGCCTCAGTGCACTCCTATCTGCATGGATATATTTTTGACAGCTTTTTGCGTGATGTCTTCTGCTGCAAGTCAAAGTAACTGGTGCACGACACATGCGACTTGTGCACAAGTCACATTTTTCACAATATACATCAGTGCGAATAGGACTGCACTGCGACATGCGCAGTGCACTGAAATGGGTGTAAAGTTGATATACGCACTCCTATCTGCATGGATATATTTTTGACAGCTTTTTGCCTGATGTCTTCTGCTTCAAGTCAAAGTAACTGGTGCACGACACATGCGACTTGTGCACAAGTCACATTTTTCACAATATACATCCGTGCAAATAGGACTGCACTGCGACATGCGCAGTGCACTGAAATGGGTGTAAAGTTGATATGGAGTGAAATTGAATGCAAGCGTACATGAAAGTAGAATGTAATAGTTATGTATCACTTTATAATATAAATATAGAATAATAAAAAATTTATAAAAAGTGGAAAAGTCAGTGGGCCTTGTTTCTTTTTGAATTGAAATTTAAACTCATCAAATGTGTGTCAAAAGTGTATTCAACAGAACATAACTAACATGAAAATTTCGATGGATTTTGAGAATTTGTAACATGACATCCTTAAAGCTATTCCGATAGCTAGAATGAGCTAGATATTTAAATACTTTAGATAACATGAGATTGTTTTAGATGACATGTAACGAATAGATTTGAAATGTAAAAAAAACAATGTGAATTTTGTATTTACATTGATACATAACTACTTCATTTACATACGTCAGTGCATGCACTAAAATTCACCCGTATCAAATGTACACCCGTCTCAGTGCACTGCACAAGCCTCAATGCACTCCTATCTGCATGGATATATTTTTGACAGCTTTTTGCGTGATGTCATCTGCTTCAAGTCAAAGTAACTGGTGCACGACACATGCGACTTGTGCACAAGTCAAATTTCCCACAATATACATCCGTGCAAATAGGACTGCACTGCGACTTGTGCAGTGCACTGAAATGGGTGTAAAGTTGATATACGCACTCCTATCTGCATGGATATATTTTTGACAGCTTTTTGCCTGATGTCTTCTGCTTCAAGTCAAAGTAACTGGTGCACGACACATGCGACTTGTGCACAAGTCACATTTTTCACAATATACATCCGTGCAAATAGGACTGCACTGCGACATGCGCAGTGCACTGAAATGGGTGTAAAGTTGATATGGAGTGAAATTGAATGCACTTTCAAACAAATTATTTGTTGGAACAAACAACAAACAAGTTCACAACTATAAATTTAACTATTACTTGTAATTTTACCATTGCAGTAAGGACGACGAGCACTTGACTGTTGGAGGTACTGATTATGTTAATCTGACAGTTCCTGAGAAAAACTTGAATAAGTTGCCAGTCGTTGTACGATGCAAATACGTTATGCAAGGGAAAGGCCGTGGTAAAAAGGACTACAATTTCTGGCGACTGGAGTACTTCGACATCAGCGAACCTGAATATGTCATGGTTTGTGTTTTTATTATATTGTCTATGGTAGCCAGAAATGATCAAACAATGTTGATATTTTTCATCGTCATAATTGTAAAATAAATTTCATATGCATTTCATTTGTGAAAGTCGCAGTGCTTTACTATTTACTTTGATACACAATATAGAAAATGTGACTTGTGCACATATCATTTTGACTAGTAATTAGAAATGAGACATTTTAAACATATAAATTCATATAAATATAAACATATATAATTGTGGATTCCAGATATGGTATATTGGCAATCAAAACACGTTGTCCGCGAAGTCCCGCATTCGGCGTGGATATCAGCAGTTTCCCCAAGCGAGTTCAGTGTCTGAAAGACGGCAATATGGAGACCATGACGATCCCCCTACTCAGGTGAATTTTTCTTTCCATTTAACTTTTTCTTATTTAAATTGGTCCAATTGTTTCTGCTGAGAAACATTTTTTGCGCACATGAATAATGTGTTTAGTTATGTGAAATCAACACTAAAAATATATCATAACTGTTTATGACTGATAATTTTGATATATTTACGTAGGCTGTGACCTATAGGCAGGTGGCACACTTGACTGAAACATTGAGAAAAGAGAAGTTCAGACTGACCGACAGCAACGTATATGATCTGTACTGGTTTGGTATGGCAATGGGCAGGCAAACACCGATCTACTTCGCTTTACGGCCCCACTTCACATACACGCAAATGTCGGGTCGCGCAGTAGCAATGGTTAAGACATTGATCAAAAATAGAGCCGCTAATCCAATCAATTTCCAAATTGATACCACGTATGGAGTTGGTGGTGAGTTTTATTGGCCATGTGATTTACTTTAATTTTAAACAATATTAATAATCGACCAAATAATTATATTTATCTATTTTTTATTTTTAGTGCTTTCTATATTTGGGTTTTAATAAGTACATTTTTTCGCATGGTACTTTCAAGTGATCAATGTGATAATAAACGCATGATAATATGCTTACAATTCACTACAGGCGAGTTCTGGATGACGACGTTGGTCTTGGAACTGCCAGACATTACGCCAAAACATAAAGCACTATCAAAAGGCCTATTTGTGAAGGCTGACATCAGCTCAAATGCATTCATCCCAGTGGCCTGCATGCTACATGATCATCAAGGTGATGAAACTGTTTCCCAGCTAATGCTAAACTTTGAGAGTGCATTGGGATCGACTTATAGACAACCGAAGTGGAAATTTTTCAAGGACAAGGAAAATATCAACATCATCACCGATCAGGTGTAAGTTTTCAAGTAGTTTTTTGATAAAAACATGTTTAACTGATAGATAATAATTTCACCATGATAACACATTATTCGAGTCTAAATGACTTGTGGATGACACATGTGACGTGTGCATAAGTCATATTTTTTGTGTATAAGTATATTCATACAAATTAAAATTGATAAAATATTAATTGATTGTATTCCGTTTTCAAGTAGAACCGACTCATGATTAAAACAACGCAAGTGTCTTAGTGCATTACCATTTGCATGGATGTATTTTTGACAGGTTTTGTGATGTATTTTCTGTTTCAAGTCAGAGTAACTTGTGCACAACACATGCGACTTGTGCACAAGCTAAATTTCCTATAATATACATACGTGCAAATAGGACTGCACTGCGACATGCGCAGTGCACTGAGACGTGTGTAAAGTTGATATATGCACTCCTATCTGCATGGATATATTTTTGACAGCTTTTTGCGCGATGTCTTGTGCTTCAAGTCAAAGTGACTGGTGCACGACACATGCAACTTGTGCACAAGTCAAATTCCCTATGATTTACATCCGTGCTAGTAGAAATGCGCTGCAATGTGCGCAGCACACTCAGACCACTGCGAGGTTGATTTGGAATTTGAATAGACGTTTATCGCAAACATTACGTGTGCACAAATCAATACTTGCGACTGAAGTTTGTTCTTGCACACAATCATATTCATTTTATGACAAATTTTTATTCTCAGGTTTGTGTCGCAGTTCGAGAAATATTTTCCCCAGATGCACGTGCTGGTGTGCTGGAAGCACATTGACAATAATGTGACTTTAAAGTTAAGAAATTGTCATTTATCTGAAGACGATGCTTTAAAACTGAAGGATCAATTTTTTACTGTTTTGATGGCTAAAAGCGAAACTGATTTTGACGACAAACGGGAGAAATTCATGGAACATTTGGAGAAGAAATTTAAAGGCAAAAAGGAGGGACACGGTGGTGACGTGGAAGATGATGAAGAGAGTGCAGCAAATAAGGGCCTTATTTCTTACTTTGACAAGACATTCAAACGTCTGCGGGACACTGCCACAGCATTTACAATAATAGCGCGAAATGTGGTCAGTGCTTTTTTAAATAATTATAGCAGGAGTACCAGTAAATTGGAATTGAATTTTTAAGTATGCATACGATTCTTGACTGGTCCGAAAATGTGCATCAACAGAAAAGGGGGTATCCCATTAGGACAAAAGTCCATTTGTACAACAGTAGCATTCGTACAACAAAAATGCTCATTAGGACAAAAGCTACTTTAGTACAACACTTATCCCGATCGTACAACACATGTCGCTTTCGTACAACGTCCGTTGTATACAAAATATCTAAATACAATACTGAGGCAATATTGATGTTGATTGAGTTTCCCACACCTGTTGCGAGAAATTGGTGTAACATCATGATTTAAATGTGCCTGATGAAGAGCATGATCTCTCTTCCGCTGTTGGTGATGCAATTAGGCTGAACATTTAGTATTTTCATTTATCGCTTGTGATAATCCATTTAACTACCGTATTACCTCGAATTATCCCCCCCCCTTGAATTAACCCCCCCTCGAATAAACCCCCCCTCAAAATGGGCTGGGGAAATAATAAACCCCCCCCTTCGAAATACCCCCCCCCCCTTCAGAATGATGTACGTCATGTACATAATAAGTACGTCATGTACGTAATGTATTTCATATATTTTACCTATGTGACCGTATGTTGTACGAAAGCGACATGCGTTGTACGGAAGCGACAGATGTTGTACAAGGTTGTATGTTTTGTCCTAAGGAGCGTTTTCGTTGTATAAAAGCCACCGTTGTACGATTGCACTTTTGTCCTAATGACGCACACTCAACAGAAAATAGCCAGTTTGTGTAGCCATTTCTTAAGAATGCCAAAAAAAATAAACAAAAATGAAATAACATTGCCCTGCCCTGAAAATTGAACAGCTTGTATAAACATTACCATTGTATACACAGTATTTAGATGACCAAAGAGGAGTCAGTGTTACTTCATCGAGGAAAGGCGTGTACAGTAATGCTGTCGAGGGTTGTCACAACTTGATGAAAAAGAATGCGCCATCGGTATCCACGGCGGGCCTGTGCGCAACGATTTTTCAGTGAGTTTGATAAAACTAACAATAATGTCATTACGTTATTACGTCATTACATTAATTATCTGGGTAGGGCATGCGGACCACTGCATATAACATTGCAAAAATATATAAATAACGTGCACACAGCAATCAACTGTATTTGGAAATGCAAATGGACAATGTGCAAGAGGTGCTAACGCAAACGTCATGCGTCAACCTTGTTGCTGGTGCTGGAGCCAAAGGCCTTTACCGCGCGTTTGTTTTCTTTTATTAATGCGTTTCAGTTGGATTTGTATTGTGGAAATTCATTCAAACCATCTTTTTTAATGAAGCTGCAATATTGCAATTGCACATGAAAAATCATTTCTATTATTTACTTAATGAGTAGCTGCATATTATAGGAAATGTAACTTGTGCACAAGTCACACGTGTCGTGCACAAGTCGTTTTGACTGGAAACAGAACATCTTAGCATTTATCAAATTTCATTTGTGACTAAAGTTAGGATTATACTTTTACATTTAGATTCATAAGTAAACAAAATTTACTACTTGTCTGCTTCAAGTCGAAATGACTTGTGCACGACACATGTGACTTGTGCAAGAGTCATATTTCCTATGAAATGATTTTGTGCAGGACTACTTGGCCAATGAGACCAGCTTCACTCGGCATCGAATATGAAGATTTTGTAAAAAATTCGCGAAGTCTGGTAAATGTCATAAAATCCGGTAATATTGTGGAAGGAGAGACATTGAGAAAAATGATGAAAGCGGAAATTGAGCCTGTGCGCATGGAGCATTTGGTGATGATGCAAGGTCAGAAAGATGACGCGCGATATTCGGTCATGGATGGAAGAGCTGATTATGGATGGGTTTTGGTTTGTTCAATATGCCGTTTCTTTGAAACATACTAAAACTGCGCAATCAGAATAAATTACTTGTAGCCAACTTTTTTTCTCATGAATCAGTAAAATTATTTTGAATAGATACATCAATAGTTCAAAGTACTTCACGCATGCAAAGCATTTAAATCTCACTCCTTATTAACTTTGCACCCGCCTCAGCGCATTGCAAAGGTCTCTATGCATTCCAATTTTCATGGACATATGTATGAGTAAAATGTTATCAGTATACAAATAGGAATAGTGCAGAATTCCAATTTGTTGTGCACAAGTTGTTTTCAAATCTATATATTCTATATTTTTGTGCATGAGTAAATTTGTACATTCTTAATCTGTGAGAAATATCCATATGTTATATATGAAAGGTAGAATGATAAAAAATTATAAAACTTTTACTGATGCAGGTGCGCGATAAGCGAGAGGCCAATTGGCATGCCGTGATGGTGGAGGATAATGAAAGAGCACGGGATAAAATGAAAATCAAGTGTGCATGTCGAGTGCGCTGTTTGCATGCTGAAGTTGCCCGTGCGGCCATAATGCGCCGCATTTTTAAGGCGGATATCCCGAAGGATGCCGACAGACTGAGGAAGGATGAGAGGATTGCAGCAAAAATACCTCTGCACTTTTCGTCAGCCAAACATTCGCCAGTCAAGTCAGTAGTGGTTGGTCAAAGGGGTGTCGATGATGTCTCTGCCGAATCTGATGCTGAGGAGTGTGATCCAGATGTGACTGCGCACCGCAATTATATCAGCCAAATGAGCGACCACCAGAGTATTCGCAAACATAGAATGGAGAACAGAAACGTGGAGTCCAGCTCAAGTGATGGAAGTGATTCAAGTGACCGTGAAAACGAACGTGCTGATACACAGCAGAGTGGAGACTCAAAAAAAGGAAAACAAGTTAAAGCGAAACGCTCGCTTCTTTCGGGAGGTGATCAATTTTATTTATAAATTTATTTTCTACTTGTTTTCACATTTACGCAACAGAAATTAGTCTTCACAACTTTTAAGAAATATAATTGAATAAACTGATAGTAATTGAGTAATATAATACATGTGTAATTTACTGTAACGGGTGCAGATTCACAAGTCGCAAGTGTTTTAGTATTATAATTGAATAAAACAAGTACATTTGTAATTTAAATGTGCAGATGCGAAAAGTGGAGAGAAGACGCCGAAAAAAACTGTTCAGCAGCAGACGAGCGACACTGCAGCTGCTGCGACTGTGAGTGGAAAGAAGGTGCGATCAGATCTCAAGAAGCGACACGATCCACAGGACGAAACTGGTAGGTTCTTTACGATTGCACAAAATTTCACTACTTATTTCATTTACACCAATCTCAGTGCACTGCAAAGTCGCAGTGCACTTGTATTTGCATGGATGCAGTTTATTGAAATTTGACTTGTGCACAAGTCACTTGTGTTGTGCACACGTCATTTTCACTCAAAGTTTACTAAATACCACTCCAGCGCACTCCTATTTGCATGGATGTATTTTTGACACGTTCTTACCATCTTTGCTATGTTTCAAGTAAAAACGACTTCTTCGCAAGTATTATTCTTTGTAAAGTGTATCCATGCAAATAGGAAAACACTGTGCACGAGTGTTTTAGTATTATAATTGAATAAAACAAGTACATTTGTAATTTAAATGTGCAGATGCGAAAAGTGGAGAGAAGACGCCGAAAAAAACTGTTCAGCAGCAGACGCGCGACACTGCAGCTGCTGCGACTGTAAGTGGAAAGAAGGTGCGATCAGATCTCAAGAAGCGACACGATCCACAGGACGAAACTGGTAGGTTCTTTACGATTGCACAAAATTTCACTACTTATTTCATTTACACCAATCTCAGTGCACTGCAAAGTCGCAGTGCACTTGTATTTGCATGGATGCAGTTTATTGAAATTTGACTTGTGCACAAGTCACTTGTGTTGTGCACACGTCATTTTCACTCAAAGTTTACTAAATACCACTCCAGCGCACTCCTATTTGCATGGATGTATTTTTGACACGTTCTTACCATCTTTGCTATGTTTCAAGTAAAAACGACTTCTTCGCAAGTATTATTCTTTGTAAAGTGTATCCATGCAAATAGGAAAACACTGTGCACGAGTGTTTTAGTATTATAATTGAATAAAACAAGTACATTTGTAATTTAAATGTGCAGATGCGAAAAGTGGAGAGAAGACGCCGAAAAAAACTGTTCAGCAGCAGACGCGCGACACTGCAGCTGCTGCGACTGTGAGTGGAAAGAAGGTGCGATCAGATCTCAAGAAGCGACACGATCCACAGGACGAAACTGGTAGGTTCTTTACGATTGCACAAAATTTCACTACTTATTTCATTTACACCAATCTCAGTGCACTGCAAAGTCGCAGTGCACTTGTATTTGCATGGATGCAGTTTATTGAAATTTGACTTGTGCACAAGTCACTTGTGTTGTGCACACGTCATTTTCACTCAAAGTTTACTAAATACCACTCCAGCGCACTCCTATTTGCATGGATGTATTTTTGACACGTTCTTACCATCTTTGCTATGTTTCAAGTAAAAACGACTTCTTCGCAAGTATTATTCTTTGTAAAGTGTATCCATGCAAATAGGAAAACACTGTGCACGAGTGTTTTAGTATTATAATTGAATAAAACAAGTACATTTGTAATTTAAATGTGCAGATGCGAAAAGTGGAGAGAAGACGCCGAAAAAAACTGTTCAGCAGCAGACGCGCGACACTGCAGCTGCTGCGACTGTGAGTGGAAAGAAGGTGCGATCAGATCTCAAGAAGCGACACGATCCACAGGACGAAACTGGTAGGTTCTTTACGATTGCACAAAATTTCACTACTTATTACATTTACACCAATCTCAGTGCACTGCAAAGTCGCAGTGCACTTGTATTTTGCATGGATGCAGTTTATTGAAAATTTGACTTGTGCACAAGTCACTTGTGTCGTGTACACGTCACTTTGAGTTGAAGTAAAATAAATAGAAAATGTGTCAAAGCGCATAGTCATGCGTACATAAATACGAATATGAACTTATTTGCATTTCACAATTGCAGCCGGTGACAAAGATGAAGACAAGAGGCGGCAATCACCACGGAAGCATAAAGGAAGGCGAGCTTTGCTAACCGTAGACGAGGAGGCAGAGGAAATCGAGGAGGACAATGAGGAAATCGAGGAGGACAGTGAGGAAATCGAGGAGGACAATGAGGAAATCGAGGAGGACAGTGAGGAAATCGAGGAGGACAGTGAGGAAATCGAGGAGGACGATGACGAACATGAGCCGAGAGAAAGGGTCAGTTATGATCACATTGAGGAGGACAGCAATGAACATGACAGTGACGAGGAGTTGGATGATGACAAAAACGATGAAAAAGAGGACGACAGTGACGGCGACAGTGACAATGACAGTGACAGTGACAGTGATGGTGGCGGTGGCGGTGGTGGAACAGAGGCTAAAAAAGGACGCGACAATGATGACGATCGTGATGATGAGCCTGGAGCGCCTCATGCTCCTGCTGGTGCTCAGCCTCCTGCTGGTGGTGAGTCTCCTGCTGGTGGTGAGTCTCCTGCTGGTGGTGAGTCTCCTGCTGGTGGTGAGCCTCCTGCTGGTGGTGAGTCTCCTGTTGGTGGTGAGTCTCCTGCTGGTGGTGAGCCTCCTGCTGGTGGTGAGTCTCCTGCTGGTGGTGAGCCTCCTGCTGGTGGTGAGTCTCCTGCTGGTGGTGAGCCTCCTGCTGGTGGTGAGTCTCCTGCTGGTGGTGAGCCTCCTGCTGGTGGTGAGTCTCCTGCACATGGAGATCGTGAGCCTCCTGCAAATGGTGAGTGACAATACCTATGATAGAGGGGGTAGGTAGGGTACTTCAATTTTATATTTGGTCTGCATTTATCTTTTGAATTACTTATCTTACGTTTCATGTAGTTAATTGTTGTGCATAAGTGTTCTGTTATTCAAAGATGCTATCAAAGCACACCCACATTAAAATTTTGCTTGTGCACAAGTCACTTGTGTCGTGCACACGTCATTTTCACTCAAAGTATACTAAATATCAAAAAAACATGTCAAAAATATTTCCATGGAAATAGGAAATGAAACGAATTACACCAATGTCACTGCACTGCAAAGTCACAGTGCACTTGTATTTTGCATGGATGCAGTTTATTGAAAATTTATCTTTATAAAATTTTCCACTGCAGATGCTGCGAGTGGTAGGTCAAAAAAGATCTACATTAAATTTAAGCCACCACCAAAAAAGAAAACATCAACTCACAAAGGCACCGCTGGATTGTCTAGTGTTACTGTGGATCTGAGTTCACGAGGTGATCCTGATGTTCGTGACGGGGCAGAGACTGTCGAGCAAAATGTTCCTGCACGAACAAAACGACAACGAAATCCATCATCATCCTCTTCGGGTCAGTTTCTTCATACTGAATTTTCATTATTATTATGAACAGATTATTTTTAGGATGGTAATGTGCAGAAAGCAGGTAGTAAAAACTGCGAATAATTCCCCCTAGAATATACCCGCCTCTGAAATGATGTAATGTATGCTCAATGTACACAATGTAAAACATGATGCAATCATCATCAGAACCTCACATACACTGTTTTCCATAGCTATTTAAACAGGAATGCATGCACAAGTCACGTTTTACCAAACATTTTAGCAATTTTTCATGTATAAATAGTGCTTAATTACAACAAACTTTCATAATCTTTCTGGCGAAATAGTAAAACACCTCAAATAGAGCCCCCTAAAAATTTGATTGCGTAAAAAATGAACCCCCTGGGGGTATTTCGAAGAAATGGTGTACTTATCCCCTTTGTACTTTTACATTGTACTTTTCCTTTTGTACTTTTACACTTTTATGGATTGTACTTTTACATTTAGATTCAAAAGCAAACAACACTTGCACGGATCAACCATTTATGAGAAATATTGCAAAGGATCATAAAGCAGTTCTTTACCCTGATGAGAAATCCGCATTCTGGAGACCACAGAATGTAGATGATCAGCAACTGTTGTCTGAGGATGAAAGTGATATGCATTTATGGAAGAGACATATGAATGGAGACCTGGGAGATGTCATTGAGCTGCTGGTTTGTAACAATTTTGCATTTAAATTTAAAATAATGTTGTCCATGCGAAATGTACCTTTTCAAATTTATCAAGCTTCTATACCTCCACACAACGCTTCATTCATTCAACGCAATCTTCATTTCAGAACCGGGAACCACCTGACGCTGGCGGGCCGGTTTATACGCCTTCCGTGGCCGAGGGCTTGCTGTTTCTCAGGCGTAATAGCGGAAATATCCGCATACATCCGACTTTGATCAACATTGATGGGTTTTCCCCTATGCTGACTGATTTGATTGATGAACTGGCAGCGGTGCCAACAAACAGGGATGTGAACAAAGTATTCCTGATGCATGATTTGGATTCAATGTACATCGTGCACCGATATTGTCATCCAGTAAATCCCACTGCTCATTCTTTTGTGAAAGTCTATGATCCGCTGCGAAAGGACGGCCACGACACAACTACAAATGCTGAATTGATGGTAGGTTTATGTAAATATTCTTTGTTTAAATAATATTTTTTGACATTACCCCCAATCAGGGACACTTCACACTGGGAATTTACCATCAAATTATTACTTTATTCAACTTTCCGCTTATCTCAGTGCACTGCACAAGTCGCAGTGCAGTCCTGCGTGCATGGATGTGTATCGTAGAAAATATAACTAGTGCACAAGTCATATGAGTGGCGCACAAGTCTTTTTAACTTGAAACATAGAAAAATATATCCATGCAAATAGGACTGCACTGCGACATGTGCAGTGCAGTCCTATTTGCACGGATGTATATTGTGGGAAAAATTTGCACGGATGTATATTGTGGGAAATTTTCAAAAATATTCAAAAGTCTGAGTGCACTGCACAAGTCGCAGTGCAGTCCTATTTGCACGGATGTATATTGTGGGAAATATTTGCACGGATGTATATTGTGGGAAATTTGACTTGTGCACAAGTTGCATGTGTCGTGCACCAGTTACTTTGACTTGAAGCAGAAGACATCACGCAAAAAGCTGTCAAAAAGATATCCATGCAGATAGGAGTGCATAAATCAACTTTACACACGTCTCAGTGCACTGCGCATGTCGCAGTGCAGTCCTATTTGCACGGATGTATATTGTGGGAAATTTGACTTGTGCACAAGTTGCATGTGTCGTGCACAAGTGACACATAAACATAATAAAAAATATGTTTTGATTAGATAGATATCTCAAAATTACACGTACTGCAGTCTTCTATATGATTTTTTTACAATATAACACTAAATTCATCTAGCCTGTAACTTGATTGTGTTCATTCCGATGTGGTTGACGACACATGTTACTTGTGCACGAGTCATATTTCCTTTAATATATGTCCGTGTATATTATTATAGTACAAGTACAAGTGTATGGCTTTTTAGATGGTGTAATTCCAATTGCACGTAGCTTCAATTTAGGTTTTTTAGCTATACTTAATTGTAAATTGATGTATTTGTATTATACACAGGCGGCAGCTGCTTGCACAAGCAATTTAGAAAACCCAAAGGTTCAAATTGTGTGGACACAGGGGAGGGGCAGTAGAAATTTGCCAGCCGATGCAAAATCCGATTACCTCACGATGCACCTGATTGATATCATGTCAGGAACGTACAAAGCGTTAGCTCTTTTTATTTGTTTGTTAGCTTAAAAAATTATATTTCTGTTTCTGGAGATGTGAGTAATGGTATAAATTAAATGCACCCATATTTGATTATTATATTATTTAAGAACAATTCTCAATTCACATGTAATCCTTGAAAATACATACACTTCATTTATTTCAGGAATTCAGTGTATGCACAACAGTGGAGCATGAAAACAAATGAGTATGATCCGAGGAATGCACTGCGCATCTACGTTGAAGAGCACATCAAACCAAAGATGGATAACAAAGTTTTGATGGAGTTTACACAGGAAGATTGTTTGCCTGAAATTCCATTGCTAAAAGAAAAGAACGAGTTGTCATATCTGGAAATAAATAGAAAGGTCAAAGCCATGACGTATCCGCGGTTAGTATACTGATTGGACTGTACACGATAAAAAATAAAAGTTACCATAATTTCATGAATGACATTTTAGTGAATTGCATTACATTAAAACACACCTGACAAGGTCCACACAAAAGTCAACGATCATGAGCATTTAGGTAATATAACTTTGTTTTACTTTCAGTAAATAAAACGCTGAACAAAAAATTTATATCAAAAATGTTTTAAATCATCTGTATCCCTTTGGGTAATTCTCTGTAAGCATTTGCCTTATTTTCTGTATCCATTCATGTATTTAAATAACTTCCTCAGAGACTGCGTGTGTGGTTTCCCAAGAATAAATCATTTGAAAGCAATGAAAAAGGGTTGGCAAATAATTCAATGCAAGAATAAGGACGGCTGTGTGCGACCATACCTTAATTACCACATCAAGGCAGTAAACAAGGCTGGCATGCCTGTACCATTGACTTGCATGCCACCAAAATTTTGCCCAACGAAGAGAGAGTCGGATTCACATACCTGGGAGTGTCCGCTTTGCAGATTGACCGGGTAAATAAATATTCTTTTTGTCTATTTTTTGAAACAAGTCGCAGTGCAGTGCTATCTGCACGGATGTTTATTATAGGAAATATAACTTGTGCACCAGTTGCATGCGTCGTGCACAAGTTATTTTCACTTGAAGCAGAAAAGATGTTGCAAAAATGTGTCAAAATTATATCCATGCAGATAGGAGTGCACTGCGACTTGTGCAGTGCACTGAGACGAGTTTAAAGTTGATACGGACTGAAATTTGCTGGAATTTCATAGGGCACAAGTTGTTTAGGTTAGGTCATAAAATATATTATAATTAGACACACACACGTTAATATTTTTTGCAGAATCTTGCAACCTTGGAAGTGGGGATGTCATGACCCCCAATTTGAATATGAACTGAAAAACACGTGCACGTTGGATTCCTGGCTGTACGCACTTTTCCTGCAGGTGAGAATCTTACTGTAGTTTCTATACACAGTAGGTAATAGTACTTATAATTTTTAAACGTGTTTTTCTTTTGTGCGAAAAGCAGTAATGGTAATAAATATTATATTATTTAATTATACTATTATTATTTTAAATAAATTATTTTTTTAAATAAATATAATAAAAAATAGAGATGTGGTTTTTTTTGCTAAATTCACTAGGTATATTGTTTTATGTATAATAAATTTAACATTGACCATATGAGCATGGATAAAATACTTATTTACAGATGCAACAATGCGACAATCTGCTCAACACAATGACTACTGGCGGTAGAACTGACAATATGTTGTGTCAAATGCTGGAAGCTGTCAATAATAAGAAGTTTGACTCAGTGAGGTCAGAATTAATTGTCGAATATTTCACACGTGTGGAAGAAGAAAAAAAGAAAAAGTCAAGAGACCCAACTGACGCTACACCACTGCGCAAGTTTACTGAAGAACGAAGCGAGTATGAAAAGGCGAAGGAAAAGAAGAAGGGTGATCGTTCAATGCCAAAGCCAGTGTTGGACTGCCAAGCAATCATGGATGATATCATCCAGTATCTATTTCATGAAGAGCACCTGCACAGCAGTGTGCAGCTTAGGTGCAATGAAAGAAATTGCCCGTCTTTGGACGATACATCGGAGGGGTCAAGAGAATGGTCCATTGAGAGGCATCGGTTGTATAGGAATGTGGCGTTTGATCATATGTACGACTGGGCCAAAGTAATCAATTTGGCCGGTTCATGGGATTTCCACAATGCAGTTGTGCACCCCCCCAAGTTGACGGCTGTGAGTTTTTTACAGTTGCACAACAAAGGATTTGTTTCTGTTTCTGTCTGGAGGTATTTCTGTCATTGAATTTTTTCTGCTCCAAGTGAAAACGGCTTGTGCACGACACAAGAGACTCGTGCACAAGTTATATTGTTGACAAATTGATTTATATTAAAGCTTTATATTTATATTGAAGATTTATATTAAAGGGAAATAGGAGTGCGTTGCGACTTGTGGATTGCAAAGTCAAATAATATTTCACAAACAAATTTACTTTCTTAACACAGCCATCGACAGCGGTGCAGTACACACATAGGATACTGCCACAAATCTTGCAGCTCTTGGCTGACGGTCGCTTAGTCCATCAGCGTTTTTTTGATGATACTGGGTCAATGAAAACCGTTAGAGGTGCAAAGCCATCAAATGAACGGAACTAGTTAGTTAAATTTATATGTAATAATCATATATATACTTTATTTATATATATTTATATATATATATATATTTATATACCGTATTTCCTCGAATAACCCCCGGGGGGTTTATTTTTTCGCCAGCAAATTTTAGGGATAGGGGTACTATTCGAGGGGGGATATTCCGAGGGGGGATATTTCGAGGGGGATATTTCGAGGGGGGTTTTATTATTTCGCCAGAAAATTTAATGAAAGTTTGTAGTAATCAATCACTTTTTATAAATACACGAAATAATGCTAAAATGTGTAGTAAAACGAGACTTATGTGTACAGTTCCGTGTAAATACCTATGGAAAACATGCAAAAACTGGAAAACTGAGTTGGGGGGGTCTATTCGAGGGGGGTTCATGCAACTAACATGCATTTTATTAACATTTTATGTAAATGTATTTCCTGTTGTTCTTTGCAGTGAGATGCACCATTACTGCGATAAGCGCCAAGTGTGTGACTGGGCAAAGTATGCAATCAAACAGAAAGATCCAACGAAACCGTGGCTTTAGGTGTTTGGCGAACTGGATTTTAATCACGAAAACACACTCATCGATCCATTACTTTTGCCGGGAGCTTTGCCTGAAACGCTAATCATCAAAAATGACAAGTTTGTGGAAATTTTTCATGTATATCATGACAAAGAAGTCTATCATACTTCTTTGGAATTAAAGACAAAAAATGTTATTAATTTTTCATCACATTTCATTCCTCTCACTATCGGATAATTTTGTACCAAATGTGTTGTGTGATTTTTTCAATTAAATGGAGGTATATTATAGGAAATA